>CATIWO010271240.1:0-12294 GCA_949673435.1 Macaranga tanarius | reverse complement strand
CTGTACAACTTAAAACATATCCTAACTAATTGCATGGCAACAACAACAAAATTTACAAAATTCTAGTTTCTGTACAACTTAAACACATCCTAATAAATTGCATGGCTAGCATCTGCAAGATGAAGCTTGTTTAATATCTCTTCCAAAGCTTGCAGAGTAACCTTGTAGCGATCTTCCGATTTCTTCCCTTCCTCTAAAACCCGAACGATGCTTTTGTACAAATGATCATTCCTGTGAACTGGGTTATTAATATCTATGCCACCAGAACTATGATCAAGAACATATGGTCGCTTCACATCTTTTCTCCATCGTGTAAGAATGTATTGAGGTGGGATCTCCTTCAAGCCATTTTGGCTCAGGATGCTTAGTGCATGCCTGCATAAATATCCTCCGAAGTTGAATAAACCACAAACACAAACAATATCCATTTCAGATGCATTGTATATAACCTCCAAGTCCCTTGTCTCCTGCTTGTTGCCCTCGGTGTCAACTTGTTCTCTGACTGTGTATGTTATTAATGGCCCGTCTAGATTTACCTGCCTTGTGCTCAAACAACCATACATGCCCTCCACCTCCTTCTCAAAATTTCTCATTATTTCATCCGTGTACAATTTTGAGAGTTGAAGCTCAAAATAACATCCAGATTTTAGCCCAAGACTTGAATTCCTTGAATCCATGTCCGCCAAGGCTTCAAGCTGATGATTTGTCCGCAGAGCTTGATCATACTTGTCCAAAAATTCTTTCAGAGAAGTATGTTTATCTAGATATCCTTCAAAAAATGAATGGATAATCTCATTTTGGTGGAACGGAAACATGCCTGCCAAAAATGTCTCTTTCACATAAGCTGGAACCCACTTTTTTCTATCTTCATTTAATGTTTGGATCCACTTGTTATCCTTGATTCCATGATGTTGGATCATCTCTTCCCAAGCTGCTTCAAATTCCTCCGGCCGTAGACAGTAGTAAACAATTCTACTCAAAGCCGCATTAATTGCTTCAAATTCAAATATACCTCCTAGATTCTCTGGAATACTTTGCAGGATATGTGACAAATGAAGGCAATGTGAAGCTCTTGGGAAAACATCAGCAACAGCAGTTTGCAAATCCGTGCACAGGTCAGTGATGACAGCCTGGGGAGGACGTCCTAACATACAAGTAAGCCATGCTCTCAATAGCCAAATATATGCCTCGGTAGTTTCACCTGCAAGTAAACCACAGCCCAATATAATTGATAGTCCGTGATGATTTACGCCAATAAATGAAACCAGTGGCACATCAAATTTGTCTTTCAAGCATGTAGTGTCAATTGCAATGACATCACCAAAATAGGCATACGCAACTCTAGACCTTGCATCAGCCCAGAACAAATTCCTCATGTGCCCTTTCTCATTAAGATCCACCACATAAAAGAAGTCAGGATCCGTCAACTGCAATTGGCAAAAAAAATTTTGAACTGCTTGGGCATCTCCTTTTTTAATCTTCAACTGAATAGAGTGACAAAGATCTGTAAATTTTCCTTCATCAACATCTACACTTCCAATTCCCTCAGCATCTACAATGACAGTGCGATATAGCCTAACTTTCTGTAATTCATCGGGGCCATCCAATTGCAAAGTCCTTTTGGTTCCAGCGCCAATAAGCTTATGTGATTTATAGAATTTTCCACTGGCTGGACTAATTAAGTGATTGTGCTCAAGTTCGACTTCAATAATTCTCCACCTTTTGTTTTCCATCAGCCTAAATTTCATCATTGCAGGGCAACCAGTTCTCGTTTCAGGTCTTGGCCGGTTTGCTTCACTTTTCTTCTTGAAACCTGCACTACTGCAGCTAAGCTTTCCTCTATATCTTTCTTTACTCTTTCTATACCATGTATTACTTACTCTAACCCCAAAACCCTGGTCCTTGGCATAGCAATTGTAAAAGTAATACACATCCTCATATGACTCAAACTCCATTCCAACAGCAGGAGGCAGAGGATTCTCTCCCTGGATTAAACCGGTTTGACCAACATATTCTGTCATTGCACAATCTCCTTCAATCTCAAATTCATCGGCATCATCATCTCCAACTGGCTCAGCATTGAGAGACACTTCATCCATCTACAAGATGTGCATAACAAAGTTAATACATATAAGATTGCTGAAACTGGTCCTGCTAAGAGAAAAAAAGTAAAAATAACTAAAATTCATCCGAGCATAACATTTTAATGTCACCTTTGCAGAGCTGAGCCCTGAAGATGAAGTGAATGACTTGGCTACAATGTCTGAAAATCAAATGTGAGATAATATTACCACTTGTATGAACAAACTAATCTTTACCCTTCACTCCCAAGATCAGTAAAGAGACTAGATACTACAACATCAAATGTACCCATGGACAAGTTTCCATCAATGGCAACATTTCAAGCTTGAATCAACAGAACCCAATCATAAGCCCAAAAAAACAGAAAAAGATAAAATTATTGGCTATACTATAAGTAGCAACAAACATTTTATACTCTCCCAGAAAAAGAGATTTTAAAAATTTTTGAAAATTAAAAATTAACTGAACAGTAGATTTAAAAAATTTGAAACAAATAGAAGAGAAAAAGTGATTTATAGAGAAAAAGAAAACTTAAAAAATGTAGGGCAAAAAACCCTCACTTTGGCTGCAAAGACTAGAGCAGCAAAGCGGCCATGGAAGCCCTAAATTACTTGTTATACGCCTGACACACTTCGTGCGCCACAATGATAAACAAATCCTCTCTCAGTGGAATACCACGCCACCCCTTTACTCATGAGGGAAGCGCTCGGCCTCAGGCGCATTTAATGGTGTGTAAAAATTCACCAAGTCATGGACACTATTTGGAATAAAATTATGTCAAAGAATTTAATGACTTTGAAAATTTTCAATACAAATACACTGAAGTATATGTTTAAAAACTTTCAAACAAATAGAAGAGAAAAAAGTGTACAGAAAAAGAGAAAACATAAAGGATGTAGGGCAAAAATCCATCACTTTGGCTGCAAAGACTACAGCAGCAAAGCAGCCATGGAATCCCCAAAACTGCTTATTATGCGCCTGTCGCACTTCGTGCGCCACAATGTTATAAATCCTCTCTCAGTGGAATACCACGCCACCCCTTTACTCATGAGGGAAGCGCTCGGCCTCAGGCGCATTTTTTTTTATAGTGTGTAACAAAATTCACTAGTCAGAGTCATTGTTTGGAATAAAATCACGTGAAAGAATTTAATGCATTGAATACTTGTGAAATCATGTCACTGGTGGCACGATTTCATTTCTTCAAAATGACCTCTAAAAATGCACTATTACCACTTCAAATGACAAACTAACACTTACCATTCAACACCAAGATTAGTAAAGACAATGGATACCATAAAACATTAACAATGAACAATCTTCCATCAACTGCCAAAACTTCAAGATGCAATCAACAGAACCCAACTCAAAAACGAAACCAACAGAAGGGGCATCAATGCAGCATGGGCTTAAAAAGGAAAAGATTGAATTTTTGTTGATGCTACAAAGTAAAGATGGAAGCTTTATGTTCTCCGAGTAAACCAGCAATGTAACATGTACAACCAATTGCATACAGACCCTTTCAAAATTTAAAGACAAACCCATGATTCCAAAGCTCGTAATTGAGATTCCCAGAATTAAAAATTAAGCATTATACATATATATTATAATTGAAATGAAGAAAAATGATAATCAGAAGAAATCATGAAGCAATAACTGTAAGGAGAATAGCTCACGGCCTTCGAGACGAGTACTAGCTCACCTTCAAGAAGAGTGGAGAGTGTTGAGTCAGTTTGATGCAAAGAGACACGCCATTGATTAAGGTTCTTAATCTTGGCAATGGAGGCGGAATAGAAGAAGATGAGAGGAGTGAATTAGGGCTTTTCTTGAGAGCTGACAGTGTTTTATTTTTAGATTAATACTTTCTTGATTTTGGAATTAACCCCTCTAGTTTTAACTAATTTTACATTTGCCCTCTGCTTTATGTTTCTGTCGCAGTTTTTGAAGCTCAGTTTTAGTCAGATTCATGTAGCACCCAGATAGCAGGGATATAGATATGGGGATACGGAAAATAGGAAACGGATACGGATACGGAAAAATAATTTATAATTGAAGTATCTCCCTCATATTTGAAGTGTTTAAAAAATATCAGACACGAAAAAATGGAGATATGAACACGAAAAAATATCTACTAATTGAAGTGTTTGTGCATTAGGTAAAGATAAATCCATATAGGAGCATATGTTGGAGTATAAGAATTGTAAAAATCTTTCAATAACTATTTGATATGACTGTATTTACAACAGTTCAAATTCAAAAAATTACTTAAGCTAGAACAACTCCAGAGAAATGTTGCTGAGGCTCATTTCTAAGTTAAATTATGTCATTCAAAATTAAGAAGTAATTCATGTAATGTTAAAGGAACAAAAAAATCCAAGTTAAACTCTTTTTATTTGTTGTTTTTCTTTTGTATGAGGTTTTGTAAAATAAAGGATTAATAGCAGCAATACTGCAGAAAATAATAGTTTTAATATTTTTAGTACATAATTTTAACTATGAAAATTGATAAGTGAATTTGAAGTAGAAAATTAATAATTGATAGGTTGAGATTTCATATTTATCTCATTTGAATATTTTACATAATGTTTTAATTATTTGACATCTATTTTTGTTAAATTAAGTTTTATTTTTTTATAATTTTGATGGCATAAAATAATTTTTCAAATAATAAATGCATAACAAGAAAGAAATTTTAGAAAGAAAAAAAAAAGCATCCTACTTTATGTTTGAGTGAAAAAAAAAAAAAAGGCTTCAGCACATTAAAATTTTTTTTTTTTATCTAATCTACGTTTACTAAATATTTCACACATTGTACTCTAGCAATTTTCTTTTTTGACAACAGCAAATTCCATTTCCCTTTGGCTTTCAAAATGGAAAAGACTGAAATCATATATACAATAAATCTTGCATCTATACATTGTAATCTATGCTTGCTTTCCTTCTACATCATGAACCCTATTCAACGACTCTTCAAATGCTTGCAATGCAACACTGTAATGGTCTAGAGAAATCATCCCCTCCTCTACAACTTGTAGAGCACTTCTATATAACTGACTAAACCATTGCACACGACTGGTAGCATCAGCTCTGTTGGAGCCGTGATCAGGAATATACAAGCGCTTGTACTCCTTTTTCCACCGTGACAGAATATACTTAGAAGGGATTTCTTCCACTCCATTATAGTTGAGCACACACAATGCGTGGCGGCATAGATAACCACAGAAGTTGAAGCAGCTGCATATGCATCGAACCTCTCCAGCACCTCTATTATACAAGACTTCATAATCTCTAATTTCCCTCCTATTTCCTTCGCTCATGACACGTTCCCTGACCAAAAAAATTATAATTGGTCCATCAACATGTATCTGAGTAGTGCTAAAGCAAGAATACATTTCTTCCACCTCGAATTGGAACTTCCTAAATATTTCCCTAGTGTACACTTTTGACAGCTGCAACTCAAATGAGCATCTGGTTTTTAGAATGGGGCCGGAGCTTCTAGACTCAATATCTGCAAGAGTTTCTTCCTTGTGCTTCTTTTGAAGGGCTAATTCATACTTATCGAGAAATTCTTTCAAAGGAGTTTGTTTGTGAATGTATTTATCAAAAAATGGATTCAATGCCTCACCTGGCCTGGTAGTAGACATTCCAGCAAAAGATGTGTCTTTTAAATAAACCGGAGCCCACCGAACTCGATCTTCATATAGTACTTTAAGCCACTCATGATCAACAACTCCAAATCGTTGGACCATAAATCCCCATGCTGCTTCAAATTCAATCACTTTCAAAGTCTCATAAACTGCCTTATTCAAAGCCTTCCTTATTGCATCATAATTGCGTAATCCTCCCAATTTTTCTGGAACTTTTCTCATAATGTGTGACAAACCAAAACAATGATGAGACCTTGGAAATGTCTCTGCAATTGCACTCTGCAAAACCTTACACCTGTCCGTAATAATTGTTTGGGGTACACCCCCTGATAGACATTTAAGCCATGTTTTAAACAACCAAATATAAGACTCTATTGTCTCACCTGCAAGCAGGCCACAACCTAATAAAACAGACTGGCCATGGTGATTTATCCCAACAAATGCCACAAGTGGTATCTCATATCTGCCTGACAAATATGTGCTGTCAATATAGATGACATCACTAAAATAGCCACATGCAGCCCGTGACCTAGCGTCAATCCAGAATACATTTCTCAAATGTCCTTCATCATTGAGATCCATCAAATAAAAGAAGTTTGGATTAGTCAACTGCATACGACAAAAGTAGTTATAGATAGCTTGTGCATCACCCTTTTTAAGGTTCAGTTGATTGGGAACTTCAGAATAACTCCTTAGTTCTCTTGCACTTGAACTTGCATGCCCATTACCCCCTGCATCTATTACAAGTGCTCGGTACAGTTTAATGGTTCGTACTTCTGCATCTGAACTTGACTGTGATTTCCTTTTGGTTCCTGTTCCCATCTTCTTAATGGGCTTGTATATCTTAGCACCTAACAGGTGGTTGTGTTCAAGTGTGACCTCTAGCACCCTCCATCTCTTGGAGTCCACTAATCTCATCCTTATCATTGCTGGACAACCGGTTCTTGTTTCCTTTCTCAAACGATTTACATCTTTAACTCTTTTGAAACCCTGGCTACTGCAACAAAGAACTGCACCATACTTCTCTCTACTGTTTCGCTTGAACCATGAATTCTTAACTCTAACACGAAAACCAACTTCCTTAGCATAGCAATTATAATAATTGTAAGCATCATCATAAGACTCAAACTCCATTCCAACAGCAGGTGGAACAAATTCTTTCCTTTCCTCAGGCACACCATTTTCAGCATGCAACTCTGTTTTCTCACCATCCTTTTCTTCCCGACTCTCATTCAGTTCGCCATCAGGTACTTGCTCATTGCTGCAGGGGCCTTCTGCCATCTGTCAAACAATGTCAATCCCCCTGATACCATAAGTACTCTGTACAACAGCAAAATATCAAAGGAATAGATAATGGAAAGATTCAAATGCATGAAAAATATCCTATGAAGTATGAAATTATAGCCCAATATTTTATCGCATAGAAAAGAACAAAATGATCCATATTACTGATTCCAACTAGTTAGAGACTAAAACTTATTTGAGTTGAATTGAGCTGTATATACCACGGAAGAGTGTTCAATATACTTACTAACACCTAACAATTGCCTCCAGCAGTTAAAAAATTCAATAGAGAAAACAAAGAGCATTAACAGATAATCACAATTGAAAGTCTATAATTGAAAGCTTTACTTTCCCTTGAAGAACACCATATACATCATCACTATTACCAAACATCAGCTTAATTGCATAACTTTTTTTTTGTTTTACTTAAAAGTTCCAAACCTCTATATCTAACAGAAAAGAAGGAAATGAAAATATAACCCCACAAAATTCATGCATCCTCAATGAAGAAAAAGCACAGCCATTTTTACCTGTCACTGAAACTCACAAGCACCCAATTCAGAGGGTCGTCCAAAAGGCCTAAATCTTGAAGGGTGTCCTCAATTTATTGAAATTTTGCTCTATCAAGTATAAAGTAACTACCTTTCAGTCAACTTACAAAAAAAATTAGCTAACCTGTAAAGAGAAAAAGGAGAACCAAAAAATAAACAAAAAAAATACAAGTCAATATAGTAGCATCTCCATGTTAAACAAATAATAATTTAACAACAATTTAGCTAATTAATATATTTATATTTATTAACAATAATATAAAAAAAAATTCACCAAAAATCAGAACTCATAAAAACAGGAAATGAAAAAAGCTTTGATTTTTATACAGAGACAGTGAAAGAAACAAAATAATTTCAAGCGTGAGGGTTGGGATTTTATGGAACACTTACTGGTGGGTGATTCTGTGTCCGACGGCGAGGATCCGGCAACCCGGGAAACGGCGGCGGCGACTGTGATACGCGGGTTTTCTTTTTACCCTTTTTTTTTTATTTGTTGCTTTGTTGAAAGTGAGAGAGCTCGACGGGTGAGGTTAGAATTTCCTAGGCTATGATCGTGTCCAATTAGTTTGGGAGGAGCCATATGCAGTAACGGCTGTGATTGGGCCACGTATTAAATCAGATTATCCGACATCGTTTTGCTTTTTTTTTTAAGGTTTTGCATCTATTTACAAATACTAATTAAATTTTAATTTTTTTTTGTAAATCTAAAATATTTGAGTTATCAAAACTTCAAAACTATAAGGGTGTGTTTACTTTCAGAAAATTATTTTCTGTTTTTATTTTTTAATTTTCAAAAAAAATAAAAACTTTTCATTTTCATAGAAAATTTGTAAAACATGTTTATTTGTTAGAAATGAAAACACGGAATTTTCAGTTTCAAATGAAAACACAAGTTTTCACTTTATAATTTCAATAAGAAAAATTTAAAAAATAATAAAAACTTGTTTTCCACTTTTCTTTTAAAATTAGGAAAACAGTGAAAACACTTTTCAAGTGAAATTTTTATAAAAATATCCAAAGTAAATACAAATTCCTATTTTTTATTTTTATTTTGAAAAATTTTCTGAAAAACTAGAGTAGTTTTTTCAAAGTAAACACACCCTAAAATTTTTTAGCAGAGAACACGAAAAACTTTTATGTCTTGTAGAATTTGATGAAAATGAAAAATTTAAGAAATAAAATTTTTTATATTTGATCGAATTTGAATTATGATTGTATATTATAATGTTTTATTTCTAAAATAATTTATAAATAAGAGCAGAACAATTATGAAAGGAAATATATTGCACTTAATGGCCTGACACATGTAATTTTATATGAGTATATGACCAATAAAAATGTGGTCATTGGATAGAAAATTTTCCCATCATAAAATACACCAATGAGCAAGAAACACATCCATTCCCAAGCAGAAAATGAATATTCATTAATGATAAATTTATACATGCTTGTCTGCTACAAGACGGACCTTATTTAAGGATTCTTTAAATGCTTGCCAAGCAACCATATAATGATCTTGAGATATCATCCCTTCCTCAACAACTTGCATTGCTCGTTTGTACAAATGATCAAACCACTGAACTGGGTTACCAATATCCACGTTGTTGGATCCAAGATCAGGTATGCAAAAGCGCTTAAAATCCTTCCTCCACCGTGCCAAAATATACTGGTAAGGGATTTCCTCCACCCCATTGTAGTGCAGAATGCATAATGCGTGTCGGCACAAATAACCTTTGAAGTTGAAACAACCACAATTGCACCGAACTTCTGCTCCTGATTTATCGTACAGTACCTCAAAATTCCTAACATCACTCATATTTTCCTCCCCCTCGCCTTCTTTAACTATATATGTAACTATTGAACCGTTGGTGTGAACTTGTGTGATGCCGAAGCAACAGGACATCATCACCACCTCCTCTTGGCATTTTCTAAAAATTTCGTTTGTATACACTTTAGACAGCTGTAACTCATAATAAACACTTGTTCTCAACATGGGGCTTGAGTCCCGGGACTCGACATCATCAAGAGCTTCTTTTTGATTTTTCTTTTGTAATACTAATTCATACATGTCAAAAAACTCCCTCAAAGATGTTTGATGATGCACGTAACCTTCAAAAAATGGGATCATAAACTCACCTCTTTGGAAAGTGGACATTCCAGCATAAAAAGCGTCTTTAGAGTAAACTGGAGCCCACCGTTCTCGATCTTCATAAAAAGATCGAACCAACTCATTATCTACAATTCCAAAACGCTGGGCCATGCCTTCCCAAGCCAGATCAAATTCTTCCACTTTTAGGGAGTCATAGACAGTGGTATTCAACGCCATCTGAAAGGCTTCGTAGTCCTGCAATGCCCCCATATTCTTGAGAATTCTTTGCATAACATGTGACAGACAAAGACGATGATTAGACCTTGGAAACACCTCCGCAATTGCACTTTGCATGGCCTTGCATTGGTCAGAAATGATAGTTTGAGGAGGACGACCTAGCATGCATGTTAGCCATGCCCTGAATAACCAGATATATGTTTCAAATGTCTCATCTGCAAGCAAACTGCAACCAAGCAGAACATACTGCCCATGGTGATTCACTCCAACAAATGAAAAGAGTGGAACTTCATATTTGTTTGACAAACATGTTGTGTCGAATATAACCACATCTCCGAAATAGGCATATGCAGCCCTTGACCTGGAATCAATCCAGAAAACATTTTTCAGAGACCCCTCATCGGTGAGATCCATCAAGTAGAAAAAGTTTGGATTTGTAAGCTGAGCTCGAGAAAAATAATTATAGATAATCTGTGCATCCCCTTTTTTTAACTTCAAACGCTTGGACCTGTCAACGTGTTGGCTAAGCTCCCCTTCACAAGAGTTTGAGCTTCCATAACCAAGTGGATCTGCAGCAGCTGTCCGATACAACTTGATTGTTCGTACCTCAACATCAACAGACGGTTCTACTTTTCTTTTAGATCCGCCATCCATCTTCTTGTGTGACTTAGAATTTTGTGCTCTTTCAGGATCAAAGGAGTGGTTGTGCTCAAGCTTGACTTCGTCTACCCTCCATCTATTAGATTCCACCAACCTCAACCTTATCATTGCTAGACAGCCAGTTCTTGTTTCCTTTCTACGACTATTTGCTTCTTTCATCGTCTTAAAGCCCTCACAGTTACAACACAGCACTGCACCACGTTTCTCCTTGCTGTTACGTTTTGTCCATGAAGATTTCACTCTGATGGCAAATCCCAAGTCTTTAGCGTAACAGTTATAATAATTGTAAGCATCATCATATGACTCAAACTCCATTCCTACAACAGGTGGAGGATAGTCATTTCCTTGAGAGTCACCATTTTGAACATCCACCAGCACTGTATTGTCTATATCATTACCATGACCATGGTCTTCAATATCAAGCATTTGGTCACAATTGCTCTCAATACCGTTGCCTTCAGTTTCAAGGTCCTGGCCATCAATCTCAAGGTTATTATCTTCAATCTCAAGTCCATTTCCCTCAATCTCAAGGCCATTTCCCTCAATCTCAAGACCATCTCCCTCAATTTCAAGGCCATTTCCCTCAATCTCTAGACTATTGCTATCAAATTCAAGATCATCACCTTCTTCCTCAAGCAATTGCTCACTGTTCTGAGAACCTTCTTCCATCTGAATTGCAAAACGAATAATATAACATGAACGAAGCATGCCAGAAAAAAGCAAAAACTTGCATATAATTGCATTGTTTATCATTCCATGATTATTACAAGTACGAAGTCTCCATTACATCAATTCAGTTTTCTATTTTTCAATTTATATTAACTTCCAAATAAAATGAACCCGGCTAACATAAGCACATTCATCAATCAACTATAGGATGTGAAACACAAAGCTTCTTCTTCAAAATCAAAAACCATATTTCCTTTGAAGCATAGGCATTCACCACATAATGTTTTAGCCAATCCCACAACATTAATCCCACTTCAAACCACTACAATTGAGCAACTTTAAACCTAATATTTTCACTTCATCATCTAACTTTCTCCTTTAAAAAAAAAAAAAGCAATTTTTCATTATAAGCTCATAACTTTGTTGCTTGTTACCAAACAATTCAATCTCAAACAAAAACACATAGCTCAAACCGACTCAATTGGCTACCAAAATCCCTAAAATTACAACCTTCTAAACACACACACAGCTTGCAATACTAAAATTTGTTAGCTTTACAGATTACAATTATAATCAACCAAAAAAAAAGTTATCAAATTATAGTTAAACAAGTAATAGAGGGAAAAAAAAAAAAACTAACCATAAAAATGAAACCTATCAGCTGAGTTATCTAAGGAAAATTTTTTTTTTTTTTTTTTTTAAAAAACACTGACCTCAATCATCGCCAATTTAGAGCTTGAGGTGCCCAATTTCAGCAACCCACATCGCTGCCATGAATTCACCGGCGGTTTGCCCGGAATCTGATCGACGGTGGTGGTTTTGAAGGTAAATTCACAATATTACTGTGAAAAAAAAAAATCTCGTGATTTACAAAAAGCGTTTTTTTTCAATTTTTGTTTTTTTTTAGTTTTGATTGCGAAATTGGCCGTTGGGTTGTTTAGTTAGACCTAACCTAAACTAAGCTGTTGGCATGAGTCTTTCAACAGTGTGGTCCGCTCGCATAGTCGTTTTGGTGTGAGTCACACATGTGGAGTTGGATCACCCATGATGAATTATAGGACAAAATATCACAAGTATA
>CATIWO010271224.1:0-17113 GCA_949673435.1 Macaranga tanarius | reverse complement strand
GGAAATGCATATGGATGAATTATGAATATTGAGTTGTGATATGAAATGTGATGGTATTAAATTTATGGTAGTAAGTGTATATGTATTGTGAACTTGAGTTGGCCATTGGATACAAATGATGTTATATTTGTGAGTCAATGTAGATGTAATGTGTGATGAACATGTCGATTGGCTAAGTGATCGTCGACTATTTTCAATGTGATTAAGTCGATTGGCTAAGTGACCATCGACAGTGAGAAATGATGAATATGTCGATTGGCTAAGTGACCGTCAACAGTGTGAAATGTATTATGGTTGATTAGCTAAGTGACCGTCACCATATATGAATTATTGATTATGTCGATTGGCTAAGTGACCGTCGATATATGTGAATTGTTGATTATGTCGATTGGCTAAGTGACCGTCGACATATATGAATTATTGAGTATGTTGATTGGCTAAGTGACTGTCAACATACGTGAATTGTGATTAAGTCGATTGGCTAAGTGACCGTCGACAGTGTGAAATGTGTTATGGTCGATTAGCTAAGTGATCATCGATATATGTGAATCGTTGAGTATGTCGATTGGCTAAGTGACCGTCGACATATGAGAATGGTTGATTATGTCGATTGGCTAAGTGACCGTCGACATATATGAGTTGATATTGTGTCAATTAGCTAAGTGTCATTTGGCAAGGCAAACGAGACTAAAAATTATGAATTTATTGAGAAGTGTTGATTGTATGTGCTTATGAATACCTGTAGTGTACATATGCTAACTTCTTATGTGAATTATTGTGTATTCCTATATGGGAAATGTGATGAGAAGTTGGTAATTGATGATACATGTGTGTGGTGTAGTGAACACCATATTTATGTGGGTTGAATGTTATGAATATGAACTTTGATTAAATATTGGTGAATGGTTGTTATATTAGCTTATTGAGATGAATTTGAATGAAAATGACTTATGTAATGTTGGTTGTATTATATTTCACTTGAAGGTGAAATATGTGAGGAAAGGTCCAGCCGGATATAAATTGTGGAATGGAAATGTGCATAATTTGAATGTATACTTAGGAATGAGGTGCAATGTGTGAATGATTGAGAATTATGTCTTGATAAATGAGTTGGTGCGATTTAGTATGCTTAGCATGTGTTGTTGTAGCTTGATTCGAGTTAGAGTCATATACTTTAACATCACAACCCACTTTAAGGGCATTTTTATCAATCTATATAAAAGAATTCAGCCCATGTATCTTCATAAAAGTTGTAGCTGTCTGAGTTGGCTTTTTGTAGCTTTTTGAATTACTTGAATCCAAGTTCGGTAGAAAGAGTTATGGCCAAAAAAGTACAATATGGTCCATAGGCCATGCATGCAGACTCTCAGGCACGGCCGTGTGCCAGTATAGCACGGCCGAGCGGACCCAGAATTGAGAAATTCGAGCTCTCACACTGTAGCACGGCCGTGTGCATTCTTTGCACAGCCATGCGCGGCCTACTTACAGAATTATAGTATTTTGACCATAACTTGAGCTGTAGACCTCCAAATGAGGCGTGGTTTGATGCTACAAAATTTTTAAAGATTCCTCTACAATTCCATGTCTTGAGATTGAGTATAATCTCTCTTTAAGATTTTCAAAATGAGCTTGACATTTTATTGCACACTTGCTCTTTCTTCATTTGGACTCTTGTTTGCACTCGATGTAGTACTAATGCTCATGGAGCTATATGGTGATTATTTATGGACTTGGTAGAGGTTTGAAAGATTATATTATGATTATCAGAATGTGTCTTATGTATGTGATTATGTTCCTCATTAGCTCAACTTTTATGTAATGTGTATATGTGAACTGTTGTATTTATAGCTACTTACTGAGTATCAAACTCACTTCCTTGCATTTATATGTTTCAGGGCATAGTTAGACAAAGCTCAAGGTTGCATTTGCTAATGATCTCAGGTGGACTAGAGGCGAGCTTGGTGTAGTTAGACGTCATCCTCATTTGCATAAGACATATTGTATGTGCATGTTGTTTATAACCATGTATAATAAGAATGTTGTTGGGTAGAATTTGTAATTTACATGAGTAAACACATGTGAGTTGATGTGTATGTATTTTATATAAAAACAAATCCTATGCCACGTGTATGGTATGTGATATTATGGAGTATTACATTAATTGTTTACAATTCTTTTTATATATGGCTTAATTTTATAAGTATAATTATCAACATAAAGAAAACAATTTATTAATATTGAATCCTATATTGTTATCTTATGTAAACTTTTGTTAAACCTACAAAATATAGGGGAAAGCAAATTAATACTATTCAAAATTGATTATTTAGAATAATATGATAATTTATTTGTTCAAGGAAAAAAAAAGCTAAATGAAAGTTTGAAAAATAAAAAAGAAATTATTACAAATTTAAAATTTAAAATATTAATGTAATATGCAGTCTGTACATGAATACCATAAAACCACGGCAGTATTATGCCTATCAAGATTGATAGATTACAAATTTATAAACTTTTGATTATTGAGTTTTGATTATTTTTTAGAGTTTAAATTAAAAATAGGTGAAATATTTTATTTTAAAACTTCAAAAATATTCAACAAAAGAATATGAATTGTCAAATATTTATTACATTTATTTGGACTAATTTATATATTAACCAAAATTAATTTTTATTAATAATTTTAAGGATATAATTTCTTGCAATCAATATGAATTTTTAAAATATATTTTTTAAAAAAAATTAAATTTAATTGATGAGAAAATTTCCTTTTATCAACCAATATTCAATCTTTTTTTTTTAAAAAAAATGTATGCTATAATTCAATTCTCTTAAAGAAAGAACTTTAAAATGTATAATATATAGTGTTTAAAATTTTTGTAAATTAAGTGTCTATGTAGTTATAATCAATTCTAAAAATTTAAAAACTTGAAATTGAAAATAAATTCCACAAAATTATATATATATATATATATATATATATATATATATATATATATATATATATATTCACCTCTATAAGTCAGTGTTCATCCCTAAAAGCTAATATATCAAACCAATAAAATTTTAATTTTTCTTAAAAAAAATTTAGAGTAGTTATTTAGTATTATTTTTATTTAATTAAAACACTACTATACATATCTCAATACTAACCTAATAATGCTCAAATTATAAGTATATTTGTATAGTATGTATTTTTCTACCTTAAATCCCTCAAACAATTTTTTCTAAATTTTTAAAAATTTTAATTTTTTTTAAATATACATATGGAATAGAAACTTAATAATTCTAAAAACTAATCCTATTATAACTGAAAAAATATAGAAACAAAAATTAAAAAATAAATTTTTTATGATATATTTTATTGTTAATTTATTTAATTGTTATTTTATTAAAATTATTTTATTTTGTAATTCAGACATTTTGTAAATTTAAAATTATCATTAAAAGTATTTTAATTTTAGTTTTTATGCTTTAAAGTTCTGACAAAAAATCAAACTAATTTTTCTAAAAAGAAAAAAACTACATTTCCAAAGAAATTTAAATTATATTTTTTAATAGAAGGAAACATTAATATTAAAATTTATATTCTAGTCTCAATATTATTGTTGGATAATAATAATATGTGTAGACTAAAAAATCATGGTCGTGGCTGCCATCATCTATATGATTGATTTAGATTTTGTAACATGTGCATTGGACCGATTAGCTTTGTAAAGTTTGTCTTTTTGTCAAATTCACATTTTCATGCAACTTCCTGCAAACAAACATGTGTCGTGGTCCAATGAATATCATATACGAGGACGAAGATCATTGTATAAGCCCCGAGAACTTTTATATTATCCGCCAGAGAATCTTTATGCCTCTTGTAGGAACTCATAATTAATAATTTGAGTAGCAATGAAAATTTTTATGAACTTTATCCAATTTTTGGAAGGGTCTAATGCCTAAAAGCTTATTAACTTTTCAACAATTTATTCCTCTATCTTACTATTTTGAAGTCCCAATCGTGCACAAATTTTGAATATTTTGCAATTATTTACAATTTAATTCTAATTTTTTATTTTTATAATTATGTCCAAAATTTGAAAATTATTTGTAATGTTAATATACTACTGATTTTGATCAAAATTGATTTCAAAAAAGATGGCGTAGACAATGAGGTGTCATGCTTGGTATCTAAAAAGTGGATCCCACGTTTGCATCATTAAATCCACTTAAAAATAGAATGATAGTTTGTAAACACCAAGCATCAAGTGGAGCTATTATGTTACACTTTAAAAACTAGAAGAAATCCAAATAGGAGGTTCCTCAATTGCCCATTTTGGCAGATAATATCTAGGGTAATAATTTTTCTTTTTATTTTTAGGTTATGGTTTCTATGCCTTGATTAGTGAAAGTCACCCAATTTCATGAAAGGGAATTTAATTATTTTCAATAGCTTAATAATAATATGGCAATTAGAGAACAATTATTTGAAAATAATGAACAAAATTTTTGAGAGAAGGCGTATGATGAGAAGACATTGGAAGTTGAATTTAATTTGAATATTGAAAAATTAAAAAGGAAGAAAGAAATCATTGAGAAGACAAAAGAAGAATCATGTTCATTAAGAAATTAAGAAGTTGCAAGGTGAATTTTTTTTTAAGAAATTCAAAGGGAAAAAAGGTTAGGTTCCTTATATATGTTGTAATCTTATTGATGCTTATACATGTCAAAGTTGTTTATGTTAAGCAAAAAACTGTGTTGTATTTAACTTAACTATGGCAATGAATTTTATGTGAAATGGAATGCTTTTATGTGATGTTATATTTTTATATCTTAGTAAGTTACTTGAAAGGCAAATTGTGGCAGCAAATTATTTTAGTAAGGCACACACTATTTCCTAGGAAGAAATACAAAAAAAAAAAAAATTGACAAAAATCCTGTTATAGCACATTCCATAAAAAGCTAAGCTAAATTTAAGAAAATAAAAAAACAAATTGATAAAACATTACATAATTATATAAGTTGAAAAGAAATCCATATTCAGTACATCCCAAATTCTTAAGTTATGTCACCATAAGCCTAGTCACTACATCATACCTAAATTGGTAAGGCAAAACATTTCATTACACCCAAAATATCTATAATAATAAACATCAATATAGGTCAACACAATGGCCTAAACAAAGTACTATATTGAAACATTATAACCAACAAAATGTTGTAACTTCAATTCAATAAACTATCCTTTGATTTTCTTAAATCACTTGCATTGTCCACTATTGGTGTTGTAGCTTGAGAAGCTGTGCATGTTGATACTTGTTTGACTCTGGATAGGCTGAGAAGATCACGAAGGCTAGTTGGTCTGCTGTTGTGCTCCTTTTGCATTTCTGACAATTGATACGGTTGTTGAATGTCCACTTATATAACATACCCAATTATTGCCTTGCATGTATATCAACAAAAAACAACATTACATTATCAAATAAACAATAACTATTCCTATAAAATTTAAACTATCGAATAAAAAAGTCAAAATACATAATCTAGCATATATGTTTTCTATTAATGAAAAAATTCTAACACCATAACTTTTCGTAACCTAACATAACTAATAGTACACAAGTTAGATAAACATTGTGGTTCCAAAATAATTATATAGAATAAAATACCTTTCTCATATTTTTTTTATTTCTTTTACTAATTGAATATACAATCTGACTAGTTGATAATTAAAATTTTGATGGTGCAGAAGAGGTTGTTAGTGTTGCAACTACAGTTACAACATTAGTAACTTGATGATTTCTAAGTCTTCTCTTTTTAGCTTGTATATAACAATTGACAAGATATTAATATGTTATTAACTAAAATATTGAAATTAATATTTTCATATATAAAATTTCACCTTTGGAGGTCTAGGAGTAGGTGGTTGGTCTTGCTTTAGGCAACCCCTTTTATTATACCTAGTCTAAACATAATGCATACAAGTCATTTACATGTCATGCCTAAACAATTTAGTTAGGGTTCTTAGGCTCTTCTTTAATAGCTTTACTTCTTGAAATCTTTGGTCTTTTTGGCATATAGAGGAGACAGTAATGTCATATCATAAGAGGCTACATTTCTTGGCCATTTATGGTTCAATTTCATGATGATATACATAAAAATATTATGAATTCTTATAATACAAATTGACATATAACTCTAAATCATGCCTTAGATAGTTAATAGCTATAATAGAAAAAAAGAATGGGATACTAATTAAACCCCATGCTTTACAAGAACATGAAGGTGGTCCTAAAATAAACCATAAATTGACTATCATCTATAGCCACTTGCAACTTTCATCCAATTGAAGGCTTTACAGTGCAAAATCTAGTTCCATACTTTGCCTATTCCATCTTATGCATGATCCTTGGATATAGAACTTCTATAGAAGTAGTCATTATTTTTTATGTTTGTGGTAAATTTTCTCTATTAAAGAAGTCTTGATTTCCTCTAACATTTTCATCATTTGTAGTGTCCTTACCTTATAGATGTATCCATTGAATGTCTCTGTTAGATTTGAGGTCATGACATTATACTTAGGCTATGTACTGATAAATGCCTTGCTTCCTTGCTTTACGAAGTCTTTATATGCAGTAGCATTTAGAGCCTTTAGCTCATCCATGTGTTTATTGAACTCATCTTCATAATTAACATAGACAATTTTCTAGTAAAGTGATTTAAACTCAATCCCATTGTATTTATTTCCACTATTGGTAAAACGTGTCGTTCACAACTTATGTGTTTTGTGAGGTAAAATTCAGCAATTACATTTGCAAGTCCCTACTCATATAAAAAAAATCAAAAAAATTGATTAACAGAATAATCAAAACTCAAAACAGTAATAAATTGATAAACAAACATAAAACACAAGGAATTAATAAATCACCTTTTGCTTATCACTAATCAAAGTTAGGTCAAGTCACTCCACAATATTCAAATTAGTGAATAGAATGCTCAAAAACTACTTCCATATAGCTTCATTCTCTTCTTCTACAACTACCTAAAAGATGGAATACATTTGGTCATTTCCATCTCTAACAACTACAGTTAATAAAGCACCACTAGTCACTATTTTTAAGAAACATCTATCAAAACACAACACATGTAACACCCCTACCTATCTAATGGTGCCAATAATGGAAAGATATATTACTAAAAATTATCAGAAAGAATCTCTTAATAACCAATATTATAAAATGACATTTTTATAAAATGATTGCACTAAACTTAAATATTAATAAATCATAAACAACGATATCTCTAAGATAATAATTTGATGGCAAGTGGCATACTAAAATATAGTATAATACATATTTACATAAACATCAGTACATTGGTAACCTTTCACCATATAACATCTACTAAGTATATACATAATGTGAGTACTGGTTATTATACAATTGATTTCAAAATAAACAACATAGTAAGCTCTAATAACCCTCTCTCAAATCCTCGAGATCTCTATCTCAGGATAACTACGCCTCTATGATCAGCACTACCCAAGCCTAGGGCTTAGCTATCAAACACCCAATTCTGAAACAAAAAGATTCATTATAGCACTAGGGGCGTGGCCCAGCATTATAGCAAAAAAGAAAAAAAACTATAAAGCTCCCCACCTCATACCCAGGTCAAAGTGACCTGTACTTCGGTAGTCTCATAGAAAATGTTGAAGATGGTACATACACTGTCAAGATGCTCCTCCCTAACAGCAGACAGACGGACTAAAGCTCCTTTGGGCTCAATAATAACTCGAAACATCAAGTCATCATCTACATCATGGCACACTAGGGTCTCCTCCTCAGTCACTTCATAGGTCATCGTGGTCCACTGTACTACCATCTCTCAAATACTAGCTAAACAGATACTATATACCAATACTGAAAAATTTTACAAATAAAAAATATGAGTAATTTCGTACCTAGTAAGTGAAAAAATAATAAAAATATTTGAAACATCAAGGATTTCATAAGCAATGATCTAATAAATAAAATAATAATAAGTAATGAAAATAGCATAAAATTAGAATATTCAAATTATTAACTAGTTCTAATAACAAACGCACTTACTTTCATTTAAATTCTTATTATTTCAACATAATAATATTTTTGAGTTCAATATTGAAATTCTTTTCGTACAAATGTTTGTTGTACGTGAACAAAATTTCTCTTTCTAAATTCTCGTTTTCCATAATTTATTCATCACATTCTTTTGTGTTGTATATTATGCTTCTTAATTTTAATAATACATTCTTAATTTTATAGATTTTGGTTCCATATGTTTGGAACTAGCCATTTACATTGGTTGATATCTCATTTACCTATTTTGATATTTTTCCGGTTTGATTTATCATCTAGCATGAATTTAGTCTCGATGTCGAAGACTTGGATATTTATCGGATGTTTTCATACTTTATGATTAAACAAACTTGTAATCTTCAACCTTATGACATTTAGGTTAATTTGAATTTAATATCATTGCATTAGTTACCAAGATTACACATAAATCTTTCAAATTATCCTTTACTTTGGATAGTAAAGGATGCACACTAACTCCAAGTTCACTGAATAAGCTCAATTACATGGTTCCATATATCTGTAACTTAGTCACATATATTTTTAGTAAAATAGGTTCTATTTGACCTATTTTCAGTCAATTTAAGTGACTTAAGTGTTTATATGGGTGTTGATATGCTTCTGGTTGAGTTTATGTTAAGAAAGTTTGCATTTAAGTCCACTTGGTTGCAGGCATTAGCCACAAAGGTGCCTCCTTAGTGTCATTAAGGCCCCTCCTTAGTGCACTGAGGTGCCTCCTCAGTACTAAGACACCTGCTCAGTACTAAGGTGCCTCCTCAATGTACTGAGGCATCGCCTCAGCATACTAAGGCACCATCAGTTCGATCAAACGTCGCCTAATTGACCCACAGAGGCATTTTTCACTTAAAATAACCAAATTTCAATATAGAATCAACATATTATCAACCAAAACATTTCAGAACTTATTCCAACACATGTTTACTTGTTTTTAAACCTATATAGCTTCAATTTGATTCATTTTTCATACTTTAACATTCTACTTGTAGAATTCAAGTAAAGAATCAACATCAACCCAAACAATAACTTTTCTAATAAGAGAATTAGAATTATTGGAAGGAGAAGGTGGTAGAAATTTCACTCAAAATATTTTCCAACACTTAAAAGCTTCAAGTTCTTCCCCTTTTTTATTGATCACTTATGATCAATCAAACTTTTTAAGATTTTTTCAGAAACATAACATGTAATGCTTTAGTTTTCAAAAAAAAATGCAATATCAAGCTAAGATCGTACTTTGATCAATGCAAATTCTAGCCATCAAAACCCTAGTTACTGTTCTTGATCTTCTTCTCTCACTGTAGCTTACTTCTTTCTCTAAGTTTTGATCACAAAAAACTTTGTTTCCTTCTTCCTCCTTCTCTACATTCATAAACATAACTTTTTCTTTTTTTTCCTCAATTGCTATTTTCTTTATCTCTTATCCTTAAATCCTTTTCGACTTTTCCTCTTTCAATTTGATCCTTAACTTACTTTAATTTCTTTCAATTACATCCTCACCCAAAATAAATACTTAATTATATTTAATTAAATAACTCTTAAATTTTAACAACTAAAGTTTTGAGGACACGTATGTGACACTTCTTCCCCTCTAAAAAGAATTTTGTCCTCAAAATTTACACGTAGTTCCTTTATTCAGGTCATAATAAATTTGGATACTATTGTCTAATGTCCTCTTCTGTCTCTCAAGTAGCTTTCTCTTATAAATGATTTTTACACAATATCTTAACTAAAGGAATAACTTTATTCCTTAGCACTTTCTAATCCCTAGCTAAAATAGCCACTGGTACTTCTTCATAGCTCAAATTTTCCTTCAATTCCACTAACTGTTCTTGCAAAACATGCATAGGATCACTTTGATATCTTCTCTACATCAACACATGAAATACATCATAAACTCCCACTAATTTTGCTAGTAAGGCTAATCGATAAGCTACGGGTCCAATACGCTTAACCACTTCGTATGGCCCGATGCATCTTGGGCTTAATTTTTCTCACTTACCAAACCTTATTACGCCTTTCCATGAAGATATCTTTAAGAACACCTTATCACCCACATGAAACTTAATATCAACTCGCTTAAGATTAGCATAACTCTGCTGTCTATCTTGAGCTGCTTTAAGATTGCCCTAAGTATTTGGATATTAACCGTAGTTAACTAAACCAATTCAGGTCCCAGTAATTTACTTTCTCCGACTTCTTCCTAACAAATAGGAGTTCTACACTTCTTACCATACAGAGCCTCAAACGGTGCCATATCCAAACTACTTTGATAACTATTATTATAAGTGAATTCCATTAAAGGCACTTGTTTATCCTAATTTCCACTAAACTCCGTGGCATTGGCTCTCAATATATCCTCTAATACTTGTATGGCACTTTTAGGTTGTCCATCAGTTTGGGGGTGAAAAGCAATACTAAACCTTAATTTAGTACCTAAAGTTTCTTATAAACTTGGCCAGAATAGTGAGGTAAACCTCGGATCACGATCTGACAGAATTGACACTAGCATTCCATGCAACCTTATCACTTCCTTGATATACAATTCTGCTAACTTGCTTAAGCTGTAACTAATCTTGATTAGTAAAAAAATATGCTGACTTAGTTAATCTATCCACAATCACCCATACTGCATCATTTTCTTATTGAGTTCTCGACAACCCAACCATAAAATCCATGGTTATATGTTCCCATTTTCATTCTGGAATTGGCAAAGATTGCAACAAACTAGCTGGATGTCTATGCTCAGTCTTAACTTACTGACAAGTTAAGCACTTGGAAATATAATTCGCTATGTCTTTCTTCATTCCCTTCCACCATTAATGCTCTCTTAAAATTCAATACATTTTTTTGCTACATAGATATATTGCATAAGCTAAACAATGTGCTTCCTCTAAAATTTCTCTTCTTAATTCACCCATATTCGACATAAATATTCTTTTCCCCATCCTCAACACTCCATCATTGTCACAAGTCATATCCTTATTTTTTCCATTCTTAATGTCCTCACATAACTTTTCTACTTCAGCATTAGTCTTTTGTGCTTGCACTATCCTTTCTATCAATAAGGGTCTCGCATTTAAAGTAGCCAATATACCTCTTGAAGTATCTAGGATAAACTCAACACTTAATCCCTTTAACTCTACTAACAATGGCATTTTTATTGCACGAATGTAGTATAGATTTCCAGTTGATTTTCGACTAAGTGTATCTACTACTACATTAGCCTTACTAGGGTGATACTCAATTGTATAATCATAATCCTTTAACAATTTCACCCATCACCTTTGTCTCAAATTCAGTTCCTTTTGACTTAATATGTACTTCAAAATTTTATGGTCTATGAAGATTTGGCATATTTCTCCGTAAAGATAACGCCTCCACATCTTCAATGTAAAGACCACTGCTGCCAATTCTGAATCATGTGTGGGATAGTTCTGCTCTTGCGGTCTTAGTTGCCATGATGCATAGGTAATCACCTTATCATCTTGCATCAACATACAACCAAGTCCTTATCTTGAAGCATCACTATATACCACATATTTTCCTCATCCAATAGGCAATGTTAACATAGGTGCAAAAATTAACTTTTCCTTTAAAATCTCAAAACTGTGTTGGCACTCAAAAGTCCAATCAAACTTTACATTCTTTCTCAATAATTTTGTCAATAGTGACATAATAATTGAGAAATCTTACATAAATCTCCTATAATAACCCGCCAAACCTAAGAAACTTCGAACTTCTGTCACATTCTTTGGCAGTTCTAATTCACTATAATAACAATTTTATTAGGATCAACGTATACCCCTTCTGCAGATACCACGTGTCCTAGAAATACAACCTTATCTAACCAAAACTCATATTTGCTAAACTTCGCATACAGCTGCTTATCCCTCAAAATTTCCAATATTGTTCTCAAATGATCCTCATGTTCCTCATTTGACTTAGAATATATTAAAATATCATCAATGAACATAATCACAAATTTATTTAAATATGGTTTGAAAACTCAGTTTATTAAATCCATAAATGATGCTGGTGCATTTGTAAGTCCAAACGGCATCACTAGGAATTCATAATGTCTGTATATTGTCCTAAGAGCAGTTTTAGAAACATCCGACTCCTTAATCCTTAATTTGTGATAACTGGACCTCAAATCTATCTTTGAAAACACTACTACTCCTTGTAGTTGATCAAATAAATTCTCTATCCCTTTACTCCTAATTGTATACTTATTTAGTTGTCTATAATCGAAGTATAGCTACAACGATCCATCCTTCTTCTTTATAAACAACACAGGTGCACCATGGGGAGAAACTATATTAGATAAATCCTTTATCCAACAACTCTTATAATTGTACCTTCAACTGCTTTAGTTCAGCCAGAGCCATCCTATATGGTGCTTGCAATATAGGTGATGTTCTAGGAAAAAGTTCAATTTCGAACGCAATTTCTCTCTCATGTGGCAAACCTAGTAAATCCTCCTATAAATACATCTTCAAATTCATAGACACATTCTCCAATAATACTCCTTCCTTTTATTTATCAATCACATAAGCTAAATAAGATTCACACCCTTTCCTAAGATTTTTTATAGCGGTCATAGCTAAAATAATCTTAGTAGGCACCTTATTACCTTCCCTATAATATAAAATTTTCCTCCATCTTCTTTCTCAAACTCTACCTACCTTTTATGACAATCCACATTTACTCAATATTGACTTAAACCATCCATACTAAGTGTAACATTGAACTCTTTAATCGACAAAGGCATGAAATCCTATTTCATTTCATCGTTTTCTATTCTTATCGATACATCTTTAATAACTATTTTACAAATCACACTCATCCCTATTGGCATACTTACAACTACAGGTTCACTCCTATCACACAACTTAAGTTTATTATGCATGATAAATGTAAATGATATAAATGATAATGTAGCACTAGGATTAATCAATATATGAGCTAACTTATTAGAAATGTAAGTTGTACTTGTTTTCACATCTGGTGCATTCTTAGCATCACACTATATCACTGTATAAATTCTCGCTCGCTGCACATTCTTTGATATATTTACCTGTCCAATAGGCCTCTCGTGAGCTCCTAGAGCTCTACTTATGGAACCCTCCAGGTACCATATACAAGTCTCCAAACTTCAAACTAACACGTGGCATATGAAAATTTTTTCTCAAAAGATATATGTATTATACAAAAATTATGTTTGATACATTGTAAATACTCAAAATATAAAGTTACATAATACTAAAATATACATATGAACTCAATTCAGAATAGTCAAATGTCATAATGCTTATGTGATCATACAGATGGAGATGTCGACACCAAGCCTGTCGTTTGACCCACCTGAGCTCACGACTAAACTCACTTCAAGCTTTTTATCCAACAAGCCTGAAAACCACAATTTACAAAGGAATGAGCTTGTGACTCAATAAGCAATTATTAAAATAAGCATTCATATAGTCCTCCTCAAGAAATAATTAAGAAAAATAATTATAAAAAAATTAATAGAGGACTACACGGTCTGGAACATGGACGTGTTCCAACCCGTGTTCATTTCGAATCAAATTGTAACATTTATACACAACCATGTACAAGCCCATAGACATACCTATGTAGCTATTGGACTAGAATTCATAATTATATAATTTGGTACACGGCCATGTACACGCCCGTGTACTAGGCCGTATAACTCTTGGATACAAACATGTCACATGCAACACGGCCATGTTTTAAATCAAACTCACCCTTATATTGACACACGGCCAGTAACACGCCCGTGTCACTATCCTGATAGCACATTTTTACCATCTTTCAAGCAAACTACAACATATTCACAAACACATAACATCAATAGCAATCAAGCAATTGCTAACATAAATATATATGGGTGTATATACTCAATATCTACACCACACCATATTTATCACATTCACATCTTACACCAAATCCTTATTCATCAATATAAATAATCACAATACTATATCATTGATTCCCAACTATTGGTGTCACAATTACACTATTCCAAGCAATACACGATTCATAATACCACAATCAATGTATATAAACACATTTTTCATCAATCACGCTTTATATGCCATCCACAATTCATATACATAAATAATGCAATGCAAAAATACGTGATGATGCAAGTTAGTATCCAGGTGGAATTCTCAACACACGTCACACACATTTCGCACAAGGCTCACTTTTTCTTTTCTTTTCTTTTTTATATTTTAATTTTCATATACCATGGCCATTCCTGAGACTCTCTGCCCAGCTCAATCTCAGATCTCAGACGTATTCATATATTTCACATGAATGGCCATATCTGAGACTCTCTGTCCAGCTCAGTTTTAGATTGTGGAGCTCAATCTCCACACACATACGTTTTCCTCATATTCTTCACCTCATGCCATATGCATATATTTCATCATTATCATCATTTCCATTTCTCATAGTGAATCACAATTCACCTTTCTCACAAGCAATACATATCAATTCATACCACATCAAGTGGCTTGCACTCATAGGTGTCAATATTCACAATCCATCATTATACAAGCTCAATTGACCATTCAATGGTCTCATAACCATATATATATATTCATTATGCTTTCTCACAACATATATATATATATATACATATATATTTATCATGCTTTCTCACATCAATATAATCACATATTCAACATTCTTGCCACTTAAATAGTATATATAAATTAACATAGTTAAATAACTATAGTTACTTGAAAATTACTACATGTAAGCATTATATTAATAATTACTTACCTCAAGCCTTCAACTCCTTCTTAAATAAAAGTTCCCCCTATTGAATAGGGTTTCCTCTAGCTCTATCAACTCCTACACATAATCATGTGCCAATTTCAACAAGTAAGCATAGTAATTCACCCTAAAATCACAAAAGGACAACTAGATGCTTAAAGTTCAATATACCCAAATAATTCACACATATGTCCAAAAATCACGAAAATATTACTGAAGCTAGATTATGAGTCTAATTCAAATCCCAACTAGAATTACTTGATTTGGACGTGTGTGGAATTAATTGTAGATTTTTGATATAACTCAGGTAAAATAGGCAAAACAGAGTTGATAGCACGAGTATGAAAATATAAAGCCCTGCCAATCAGTCTTAACAATTGAATCAGCTAAATCTCAAAATACAAAAGTTTTAAAGACCTGAAGTTTCCATAACATCTGACCCTGCTCAATTTGGAGTTCTATAACTCTAGATACTACTATATAACCAAAATACAAGAAAACTCACAACCAACCTACATACACTGCTGTTAGACTGTTTAATGTATAATGTTCATGTTGCTCTCAATAATTATACACACAACCAAAAATTACCAAATTCACACAAACTCTTCATACATGATCTACTTTCAATATCAACTGAAATCACCCAATTATCACTTGTAGAGAATTAATTATAATAAATATAGTAACATCAGGTCATACAGGGTGACAAAGTAAGCAATAAAATGTCTAATTCATTTCGACCATTTAAAGAACATTTTTAGCTCAGATTCAAAACTTGAAAGTTTACAAAGGACTCTCTGAAGTTTCTCCAGAATCAAACAAAACTGAATTTGGAGCTATAGCTCGAGTTATAGCAAAAACATAAAGACTGAAATTTCAGTAAAAACATAGCATGAATTTAAACCCCCCAACTTAATCATAACTCAATCAAAAATACAAATTGCTTACCAAGTGATGCTCTTGAACCTTGAAAGTTACTAATTTCAACCTAGACTCCAAATTCTATAGCCAAATCCACTCTCTCTCCTCACTAAATCCCTAGTTCCTTTTTGAAAGAAAATGAGTGCAACTTAGCTAGTTCAACAAAAGCTCACCCACCAACATTTTATGCATGGTCACGTGAGGAAGAAGAAGATAGAGGCAAAATTTGTAATATTTATTACCAAATATCTACTTAGCTCTTTAATAAAATTCCACTCTTCCCATCTAGTCCTTGAACTTCTAATTATTACACTATAGTCCTTATTTTCTTACAATTTAGTCCTAAACAACACCCAATTTCCAATCTAACAACATCTCACCCTCACTACATACCCCTATAGACCATATATAATTCAACAAGTAATTACTCACAATATGCATAAAATTCACATACTTCAGGCATAATGATTTCTAATACATCATATCCACTCTTATCAAATAATATAAAATAAAATGCATAAAATTACATGCCCTCACTTTGTAGGCGTTACAATTCTCCCCTCCTTATAAAAATTTTGTCCCTAAAATTTAATATCTCACTATCTTTTGGAAAAAGATACAATTTTTTCTACTTCATTAGCTCTTATACTTCCTATGTTACTTCTTTAGGGAAATGATAACTTCACTTTACCTTTACTATTGGAATCCCTTTATTCCTCAATCACTTTACCTTTCGATTTAAAATTTCTATCTTAAGCTTTTATATCACATGACTAGGATTCGATCTATATCGTTTCAATAATAACACATGAAATACATCATGATTAAATAATAATTTCCTTATATGCCAATGGCCTACCTTCTTTACAGTTTCATACTGTTCTACATATCTCAGACTCAATTTTCCTTTTCTTCCAAATCCTGAAATTCCTTTTTTAGCCTTCTCAATCATATGAATTCAACACCCAAAGGAATGAATCACATAAATGATACTAAATATTGTTAAGAACCTTCAAGGAATAGAACTACGAACCCTAACGATTATGAACCCATGAATTACTATCTTGAAAACTCAAGAACAAATTGATGTCAAACCCAAGAATCGCTTAGATCAGATTGTAGAGCTTTGTTGATCAAAGAATTAGAACCTAAAGAAAACTAAGTTCTTTAAACCCTAACCCTTAACACGCCACAAGGATAGATCAATTCCTTGATAAGTGGTTTATGCATTCAACAAGAATTCAAGAATTCAAGCAAATATGCAA
>CATIWO010271207.1:0-13731 GCA_949673435.1 Macaranga tanarius | reverse complement strand
TAGCATTTTGGAATTTTGTATTAAGTTCATGTTCGTTTTTAAATACATATGTAAATTATATGTACATTGTATAAACTAATACTTTAATATATATAAAGTCTCTTTTCATTTAAGAAAAATTTTATTATTCATATTTTATTTTATTAAATTGGACACGTGTATGTGATACCTGGAGGGTGCTACACTCAAATAGAAAAAAACTAAAAAATTCAGACACTAAATTTACATTTCTTCCTCATTTATATTATTTGTTGATCAGTGTATATTTTATTAAAAAAATAAATGATTCATCTTTTCTTCTAAAAAAATTAAGTCCTAATATATATATTTGTTTAAAATTAAATTACTACATTATGGGATTATATTTTTATTGTTCATAAAAAAAAAGACTAAATTATTCTTTATATGTGTCAAGATCAAGAGTTGTAGACGAGTGGTGTGATGCCATTTGATTTAATTAAAGTCAATAAATTAATTAAGGTCAAAATGTGTGGATGATTTAACTAAGTTGCTGTCTACTTAATTTCAAAATCAAAGCGTAAACCACAAGACACGTTTTAGGATTCAAAACATTACATCTGAAGACTATATATAAATATATATATGTACACATATATAGTTCCTGTTCTAAAATTTATTTTACTCAGACTATAATTTTATAAGTGTAGGTACTTTCTCTAAATAATATTAAAGAAATAAAAATTCAACTACAGCAAGAGAAGATTATTCTATATATTTTCATATACAAGTACAACCCTTCAAGCCCTTCAAACACTCCAATACCCACTACATAAGCCACAGCAGAACCATAGCACAATGTTTTATAGCAGTAATATATAGGATGAATTACACACCACATATATACAAAAAGTTATTATAAATTTTTTTCCAAAAAAAAAAGACAGTTTTTTTTTTTATTATTAATTAAAGTAAAAGCAGAATAAATTCTTAAAGGGAAACCTGATTTTATTTTTTTTCTTTTAATTTATAATCAATTTTAATTTCTATTCAAATTCAATAAAGAGGTGCTTACTTTTTTTTTTTTCACTTGAAAAGAAATTTTATATTTAATGAAATTTAAATTATATATGGTGCTCTACTCTTACATGCAGAAAAACTGACTAACTTTACAATGGTAAGTTTCTTTAAAAAAAAAAAAAAAAAAGATAAATTATAAATATATTTTCTTTATGTTACAAACTATAAATATAAATTTCTCTTGATTTGACATCTAAGTGCTGTATATGCTTTTGAAAAGAGCATATATTATCGGACATATATATGTACCTTCATTTTCAAGTTTCATAAAGACTAAAACAGCAAATTAAAAGACAAAGAAAGCGAAGGTTTAGTCTCTGTCCTTGACAAAATTCATATCAATTAGGAGAAATTGATGAAGAAACTCTATGACAGCTTCACAAGAATTGATTTTTTTTTTTAATATATCACCATAAATAGTACTGAATATTTGAATCAGTACTTGTTTTATTCATAAAGAAAAATCAAGTAATTTGCTCAATCACTTTCGGCGGAGGTAAGTAAACAACCTTACGATTTCTTACCATCATAAAGATATATATATATATTTCTGAAAAGACCATCAAAGTTTTTGCTTCTTAAAATTAATTCTTTCACAATTATAAAAAAAATGAAATACTCATTCATGTAATTCGTCAAATACATATCATAATGTTGATATAGAAAAAGATAGTTTTACTAAATACATATCATACATAATTAAATCTCTACCGCCTTTGTAGTTCAACATAAGTCGAATTGAGATTAATTAAAAGTCCAATTAATTTAGACAAAAAAAAACTTATAAAAAGAAATAATAACTTAATTAATATATAAATTGACTCAGGATTATTCTTATCAAATATATACTAGAACTCAAAGGGATCGATACATTAATAGTGAAGGGCAGTAGGACATAATTTTACATATATAAGTAAACATTTTATGTTTGAATATTAAAGACAAGTAATGGAATGGAAAGCAAATTGAGAAAAGATGACCACTGATCATTATGTACCTCATCAGTGAATAATTGTGGACATTGTAATTTCAAGTTTATTAAAAATTACACCAAAGTAACTTTGGTCCGACCACACCAAGTGAGTGATGGCAAAACAAAGAACATAAGTCCCAAAAGAAATGTATAGTGGGAGGCAAAAGAGTCGAAGAAAAATTGATTATGTCTTTGTGAGAGTGAATTTAATCATTGATTTTATAAGCCGACTCATGTTTAATTAGTGTCATTTTTTGTATATCCTTCACTTTGAATGCTTCTTCTTTTAGCCTTTCATCGTGATTTTATTGTGTTTGGTTGCTTGTGTTTTCATCTTGGTTAATAATATTGGATCAGGTCATCTTCATCAAGTACTTAACTAAATTGGCCCCATCTCGTATTTCCCTCCAATTATTGCGGGCTAAACATTTTAAAATACAAGTTTTCATATGGCACAAGAATGTGAATTTGATGCATAGATGATTAATATTTAGCAAATTTTTTTCTTTTTAATATGTATTGAAAATATTCTAAATGCAAAGAGTTAATACACAAATTATATTTATTTATGTATGACAAGAAAAATTTACTGACATTTTAATTTTTGTTTTTAATAAAAAATTATTTTGATAAAATAACCATCCAAAAAGGTAAATTAAGGTCAGCTGTTTGTAGCAGCTGATAAATGATAATAGTTATAGATAGGTGATAGTCTGTAGTTAATAAATCATTTGATAAAATTTTACTAGTTGCTATGCTAAATGACCAAAAAGAGTATAGTTTATCTTTAAATACAATTTCATATATTTCTTATAATATTTTTTTTAATCTATGTAAATTATTTTAAAATAATATATATAGTAACAAATAATTATTATCTTTAAATTTTTGCGTTATTAAAATTATTAATATAAATAATTTAAAAATGAGCTTTAAAATATAAATCTTATTCATATAATTTTTTTAAAATTATTGATATAAATGTTATAATGATTTATATATATATATATATATATAAGAAATTATTTGTTATTAGTTATTTTTAATAAAGGTAAAATTATTAAAATAAAAAATAAATTTAAATTAACTATCAGCTGATGAAAAATTTTTTTAAAACAAAGCTGATCAATACAACCAATAATAACGCATTTTAATATTTAACTTTGTTCTATTTTAAAAACTAAAAATCGGTCTTGCAATTATAGAGTTATTATATTCGTGCTTCATTCAAGGCGGATAACATCCTAAATTCTCATTTAAACTAATTGTCTATACCATATGAGCTTAAGCATGATATTGAAAAGTATAAAAAGGGTGAAGATTTTTGTACTCCACCTATTTATTTTTGCACTTCTTCTTTGGTTTTTTGAAAATATAAATTACATAATTATCTTTTCTTATAAATATTTATTCTTTTATTAATTATAATTACTAAACTATCATTCATTTTTCATCAAAATTCATTATTTGATGTTTAAGATTCTAAACTATGTATAATTGAGTTTTCTTCTTTTTTTTTTTTTGTTAAAAAAATTTAATATAATCAGTTATTTTTTAGAAGCACTCTTTAACTTTAAATTATTTAAATCATTGCAAAATTTGTATTAATTATTAAAAATAACAAATCTTTTATTTTCTATGAAGAGTTTTTTTTTTTAATATCATATGCACATAACTTTATTTTTTTTATTTTTTTTATCATCATTTAAAAAATAATATAAAAAATTAATTATGTAATTAAAAATATCAATTATAAAAATTCAACAATAATTTATCATACCAATCAGGGTTGGTGTGAGTGGTTCGGCGCTCTCATTCCTTAAGTGAGGTCAGGGGTTCAAACCCTGCTCATTTATGAAAATGCCTTGATTGGGAGCATTTTATTCCTTCATGGGCCGATCCGGTGCGAGCAGGGATTAGTCTGAATGTGGTATGAGTTTAAAAGTGCCTCCCATAGTTGGGATCAGTCTGAGATACCTCGTGGACATACAAAAAAAAAAAAAATTATCATATAAAAATAACGTTTATGAATAGAACTAAAATTAATTGTATGTAATTTAGAGTAATTATATCTCAACACATACTCTAATTAAATTAAATTATAAAAAAATATATTTGATAAAATGAAAATATAGCATTTACTTTTTTATTATTAATATATTATTACACTTGTCATTCAAATTAAAATTACAACACTTTTTATGTGATGAATTTTTTGTTACATTTTTTTAATAATGTTTTTAATAATGTAATTTTATTTTTATATTATTTTTTAAAAAATATTATGACAAGAAAAATAAAATAAAATAATGTACATATGGTATTAGAAAAACTATTCTTAAAAAGTAAAAAAGATTATTTTTTTTTATAATTGATACAAGTTTTACAATAATTTAAACAAGATTTTTTTGGAAGAATAATTAAGATACGTATAGAATGCTTAAAAAAAAAATACTTGATTATGCTAAATTTTTTTAATGCAAAAAAAAAAAAAAACTCAAGCACAAATAAGTTTATAATATTAAACATCAAATAATGAATTTGGATTTAAAAAAATAAAAAGAATCTAGTTTAGGAATGGTAATCAATGAGATAAATAAACATTCTAAACAAAGGATAATTACGTAAATTATAACTCTAAAAAAATAAATAAGGAGAGTAAAAATAAATGGGTGGAGTGCAAAAATCTTCACTCGTATAAAAAATGTTTACATAAATTGGACATGAATTGATAATATTTACACTCAATATATATCATCACAAATAATTGATTAGCATGTCTTTTAAATATTTTAAATTTTAATATTAAATAATTGGTACATATTTTGCTAATAAATACTAATTATATAACAATTTAATGTACACATATTAAGTTGCAAATAATAATTTTTCATTTATGTATTAAAATACAAAAGGAAAATATCAATGTTACAAGTAAAAGTGATGTGCACAAAAATATAGTAATGAGCAAAAACGAGTCCAAAGCAAAGGCAATTTCCATCGGCTTTCATGTTCCAACATCGGCAGCAGTACACGTGGGGCTTAAACACAGTAAACAAGCGCGTGTTAATTGACCAAAAGCACAATTGAATTTATTTTCCTCTCCTGAATTTGATCATGATGTATGTATCTATTAATTCACATATATATATATATATATATATATAATTTAAAGGGTGGGTAGGTTTAGTAGTGTAAGATCTCCTTAAATTTTTTGTATAAAGATGCAATGAAATGTTTTATGTTTTAATTTTAAATAGATCAATTTTTATGTGAATAAAAATTAAAGGTAATGATATATGCCGTTTAAAGCGATATAAATAGTGTTGTCGCTTTTCAAATAAAAATAAATTTTTTTATCAAATTACGTTTTCATTCCTTTTAGTTTTATAATATAAAAAAATTATATAATGATCTAAAAACACATTTTAATTGACAATTAATTAAATTAACAAAATTTAAAACCTAAAAGGATACGGGTGAATCCGCCGTATTATAATTTAAAAATCCAAATTTTATAATTTATTTATTTATTTAATATTTTTGTAATTATTATAAAATTATAGAGATAAATGAGTAATTTATCGTTTAGAGCAACATACTGTTCTTGATTGCTCTATGTTGCTCTAAGCGACACAAAACATTATCCAAAAGTTAATTATATACCAATTGGAAATATACTGTAATTGCAAATATGGGTATGTATAATGTATACACACACGTTTGTAAAATGTGAAAGAAATGATCCGTCAAATTAAAGCAAAGAAATAGGCCTTTTCAAGTCAAAGAAGGAAACAACTTTGGAATTTCTTACCCTCCTCACACTCTTATGCTATATATATATAAACAAACTTTGCCTCTCATTTACCCTCCTACGACTTAGCTTAGCCCAGCAAAGACAAGTCTTCTTCTCTTTGCCTTTGCCTTTGCCTTTGCCTTTAGCTTTCTATTTCTGCTTCATTCAATTAGCCTGCAACATGGGTTTTTAGTTTCTTGTCCATTTAGCTCAACCTTGTTGAGTTAACAATCAAAAAGGATCAAGTTATATAAATATATATTCATACATATAGCTCAACTTGGTTCATTTCAGAGCTAAACAAGGTACAAGAAACAAAGAGAATATGGAGAAATCAAATCTTGTAGTGAATGGAGGGATGAAACTGCCTATTGGGTATAGGTTTCATCCAACAGATGAAGAACTTGTAGTTCATTACTTGAGACGTAAAGTCCTTGGTGTTCCATTGCCTGCTTCTGTTATTCCTGAGCTTGATGTTTTCCAAACTGATCCTTGGAGCTTGCCAGGTTTGTCAATTATTGAGTCTTTAACATATTACAATACTTAGCTTCTTTTTCCTTTTCTTTTATCAAAGAATCCATATATATGAAAAACATGATTATACAAGTATATATGCATATAAAAGTCCCTAGCTAGTCATATTATATATGTCTGCTTAAAAGCAACCTTGTGCTGGCTATATATTGAGACCATACGCTTTTATGGTTGTAGGTGACTTGAAGGAGAAGAGGTATTATTTTAGCAGAAAATGGGGAAGTGATGGTGAAAACAGATGGCGAAGAGCTGCAGGTTCTGGCTACTGGAAACCTGTAGGCAAAGGCAGGCCAATTATAGCTTCTTTTGGTAATCATATAGTTGGAATGAGGAGAACCCTCCTTTTCTGTGAAGGGAAACATTCTAACGAGTCTCAAACTCAATGGATCATGCATGAGTATTGCCTTATTGGCTCAGGAACATTAGTCTTCAACACAACCCAGGTTTAATAATATATGAATTAGTTCATTTATATTTAGTACTGTTAACATTAATTAATAAGCAAAGTAATGTTTATGGTTTCACTTCAAGACCCTATTGGATTTGACCTTGAAGCCTCTTGTATGTGTTCAGGTATCTAAGACGAAACTAGGAGATAATTGGGTAGCTTACCGAGTATTTCAGAAGAAAAGGAGACCTAAGAAACAAAGGAAAATTTCAAAGTCTTCAAGCACCAGTGAAGTGAAGAGTTCTAGTTTCATGGAGTTTACAATGGAAATGAGCTCAGATATTAATGGTCCTCAACCTTCTTCACCATGTTCTAGTGGCATCACTGAGGTCTCTTCCAATGGGTTAGATCAAGAAGAAATTAGTTCCTTCATTAGCTTTTCTTTTCATTCACGTAAGAAGGAAGAGTAGTACTTAAAAAGAAAAAATAAACTTATAATTTCTTGCAAGGAAATTAAATTTGTATCAGATACAATTAATATTCAGCTACTTTGCAACAAGATGAGAACATCAATGAACAAAGTATGAAACCATTTAATTCCTTTCAGAAGCTTCAAAAAATAAAAAAAAAAATTTATTGCTAACAACTTCTTGTATATGGGAATTAATATAGTAATGCTAGCTGTTTCCTCTACCCAGCTAGCTACTTTAAGAAAATATACATATTCTAAACCAATCATGGATATATTGGAAGAAAAAAAGTTGGCTTCGGTTGTTGTTCAATTAAAAAAAAAGATCAGAAGTTTGGTTTTTGTTTCTTTTTAGTATATAATTATATTGGATGATATTCATAGCTATAAGAGCTTCAACTACTTCAAATTGATCGGATAGACACTGTAAAAATGTAAAATGCTTTCGGTATATATTTTTCTATATACAAAATTCAAATTCGATCTTGTATTTAAGAAAGTTCAAATTTCCTTATCATTTAAACCAAGAAGCTTACTTAAGAATGTTTATTTTTGTTGTTATTATATATTATCAAAAGGCAAATGATTTTTGTAACAAAAAGATATATATATGATGCAAAGCAGATACATACGTGGTGTGAATAAATAAAATCAAAGAGAGGCATCCAAAGAAAGAAGGGGAAAAATTGTACATTTATATAACCACTACTTTGTAGGAAAAGTAGATCCCTTATGCACAAGCGCGCACATATTGCATATATATATATATTTAAACATGAACCAAAAAAGATTATGTTATAGTGAGAAAAAAAGGCATTTGCACATGGTGTTTGATTCCGGTCCATATTACAAACATTAAAAAGAACTTAATACCATACCCTATCCTTGATTAAAAATATAATTCCATAACTACTAGAATCTTTTATGACTTTAGTTGTTTCTTAATCATATTATATTTTTCTTTACACTAGACCCAATAACAAAAATTTTTCCCCAATGTTTCATGTTTTCCAATTTTTATTGAAAATGATTCCAACATAATTAATACTGATGCTTGTTCCTGATAAAGATTAATGGTGTTTGTTAATGTTAAGAAAAGGGAACAAGACAGAAAATAGTTTTCTATGCAATTCCAGGCTTTGATATTGCAAACCTCTCATGGTTTAATGAGCATAAGATTCTTTGTGTCAACCAATTAAAGACAAAGGACAAAGACATCTATCTACATATATATTTCTATTATATATATAGTTTACTTTAAATAATTATTAGTTTCAATTCTAGAAGAAAAAATTTATATATATTTGATTGATCTCATCTTCCTCACTTCATGCTTGCCCATGTAGCCTTAAGAGAATATGAAAAAGATTAAAAAAGAAAATTCACTAGGGTGTGTATGGAGAATAAAGGACCAAACTAGCTAGATATATAGTGGAAATTGAACCAAAGAAAGAACATTTTTTATTAGATTATAACAGGCGTGTGATCTCCAAAAGAGGGCATCTATCTATCTATTTGTTTTTGTAGAAGAATTAGGGACCCTTGTAGAAGTTCTAAGGGTCAAAGAATAAAGACACTTCACATGTGTACCCACATGTAATGTACACAAACAAGACTGCATATTAAGATAATTTGAAGAATTACGTGACCAATTTTAGAAGTTTCAATTATTGGAGAGGTTGATCAAAATTATTGATCATAAGAATAATCAATCTTTTCAAATCTTAAAGAAAAATGCCTCCAAGATTTGGTGATAAAGAAGCATCATACATTCATAAGTGATATATATATAAATATATATAAAGAAATAGCCAACATTTTATAAAAAATAATATGAAAAGGTTACCGATATATCTTTATTAGGAGAAAAATTAAATTAAAATGTTAATACTTAATCAGTAATTAATTTAAAAGTCAACGATTTCATTCTAATAAAACCTTTTTCCTTCTTAAAATAGAACATATAGAATTTTTTTTTTGCTTTTCAGAAAAAAAAAAGTGATTTGCTTATAAAAATTGATAAATTGCAATCATAAAATAAAATCACATATAGCAAAATATCCAACTTTATTACAAATGTAATAGATATGATTCTGCACCTAAAGTAAGTCTCATTTTTTATTTGTCTTTTATAAAGTAGCATCTATTGATGTCTTCATATGAATCTGTCAAGGAATTAAATTCAGTAGAAATGTGAATAGCAAAAGTCAATAAGGCAGTAAGAGGGTGTGTGGTGGAATGGGAATTGGCGGAAGTAACAGTAACAAACTGCCGACCATAGATTACTTGTAATAGAGGTTTTAGAATCATCTACTTACCAAAGCAACCCATATTCCTCACGTTACCTATAATTTTTAGAGACAAACAAAGATTTTCTCTAAGGAAATGTAAAATTCTATATTTGCAGTGTATATTTCTGACTTTGATAGCCCTGTATAAAGTATTTTTTGTCAATCAAGTGGGCCAATAGTAATTTGTGGTAGGCCATAACTAATTCACTTCATTAATCATTTGTAGCTTTTGTTCTTATCTAGTCAATCATTTCAATAAATCTTATAATAGTTTCTGAAACATATAATTTATTTTGGTTCGAAGCTTTTCAACTTCATTGCTTCTTATGAAAATAAACTCATAATTTTTGCAATGGAAAATTCACACATATTTTGAGTTTATTGCATCTAATTGTTGAATTTATAGTATATATGTGTTATATTTTTACTGATCAAGTGCAAAACACTTCAAAGCATCAAATTCAACAATTTCAGTGTAATTTTCCGAGTATTGGTAATAATTTCTCACAATGTATAAATAGTAGGTATATGCATAAGGCCATTTATGTCCTCGCAATAACAAAATTATTTCATGTTGGGAAGATTCTTGATAGTATAAAATGGAAATTACAAGTTCATGTTAAATTGTTCTACAAGCATCGGGATCACAGAGTTCACACGTACTCTATTACAAAAGAATATCATTTCTAAAAATTTAATTGGGTTTTATTGGATGCTTCTGATTCATCCCATGAAACTTTAATCACTTTTCGCTTTTAATAGAGAAAGAAGAGGCCTATACTCTATTTATAGGATAGAAATTTATGGACAATATTGGAACCAACTCATATGAATGTGATGGGTCGAAGAGTACATATGAGTTAGTGATCTTGTTTGCTGTTGGTTCACTTCAAGGAACAAATTTTCAACCTACACATGTTATGTGCAACAATTTCGTGTCAAAAGATTCTTAAGCTGCCAAGGAACGACAAAAACAGCCTATCAGTTTTCACAAACTTGATGCAATGAATGAACAAATGAAGAGATGAAAATGTGCAAGAACAATACCATTACCTCCTACACATGCATGCCTGGTCCTCCTGCCAATGGCATCCCATGGTTCAGGCAGGGAATAACAACCCCTAGAATTTAGTATAACAATTTCTTTAGATGTAATTTCTCACCAAATATCCATTCTACAAGACTAACGTCTAACAGTATCAAGATCCTATAGCATGTTAACTATTATCAAATAGCACCTCTTATATGATCAGGCACAGGGCATTATGATAGGGGGCAAGGGGGTGTTTATGTCGTCGAATAACGCACCTGAAGGGAGCGTCATGAGAACGACCATAAATGATACGATAGTGCCATTGAAGGCAAAAGTGCCCCACTGACGGAGTGCACCATGCATAAGTCAATTTTCCAAAGTAACAGAAAAATACCATCAGGACTTAGAACACGAAACTGTCGCAAAATCATCTTTTAAGAAATTTCCAGTTGCAAGCGTCATGTTCAAAAGTTATCGTGTTAAACTTCAAACATAAGAATATTCAGTTTTCCTCAAGCACCACTGCTACAAGAGATGCAACCTTTTGCATACAGATTATTGTCAATTTCATCCGCTAAGCCTAACTTCCAAACAAGAAAATATGACAGTAAGCCTCATTTCAACTAATTCTGTAACCTCATGATTGCAGTCTGATTAACAATTTTCTTTCAATGTAAAAAAAAAAAAAACGGCTTAAATGGCACTAACCAGATTTTGCATGCACTCACATGCAAAGGCTAACATGATATAAATTTGTGTTCATAAGCAAACACCAAAAATATGTTCTATGATAAAGAATAGTGCAGTATCGAAGAACCCTTCTACACTAGCGGTTGAGAAACTAAAATTAAGCCTAAAAGATAAGTAGTCCTAAATAGACACAGACACAAAATTGGCTTCATGACATTTGCAACCATAAGATAACCTTCATACTCATTCTCATTCATCTCACGAGTTAAGTTTGAGAACTAAGGCCATCTTTTTCTGCAGATCCAGCAACATCAACCTCAGAACTTTTGGAAGGTGGTGGTTCAGCACATGCCTTCAACACAGCTTCATTCTGTAAAAGTATGAGAATGAACACATAACATAAACAAATACATCGAAAAACTAATAGTAACAATTAGAAGACATCATGCATATTGGTTAAAAAAAATAGCAGGCTAATTTAAGGATGGTTGTTAAAATTTTTGAGCAAAATAACAAAGTATCAGCAATAGAGCTGAAAGAAAACAGTTCTTAAAGAAGCCAAGAATCAGTGTTCAGCTGGTACCAACTACCAAGACTTCGAACTAAACAGAAGACACAGTTAGGAAACATAGCTAAATGCAGCATGCCCACTGCCAACTTTAGATAAGATAGAATAGAAGCATAATATGCAAGTTCTTTTCTTTTTTCCTCATTAAATGATGAAAATCATTTTTCCATATCACTTTATGGTTCACTATATTTACAATAAACTTAAGTTAGTTATGAAAACTTTGGGGTTGGCTAAATATTCATTACCTGCAAGATTTGGGTCTTCTAAAACTCATGCTTATATGACTTTCATATTTTTACTAGTAAATGTCACCGGGATGGAGGAAAAAAGCTACATAGCATAAATGTGAAATCAAAAACAGAGCTAAAGACTTGAAAACAGTGCGCCTACTGAAAATTTAGTACCTCACAAATAACCTTTTTCTTTTCCCTGTAACATAATACATTAATACACACCAAATTGGTGCCACCATGAACCAAACAACTACAGAGTCGAGAAGACAAGACAAGCAGTCAAACTGTATAAGAAATACAAAACAAGATGAATGTCCAAAAAGAACTTTAGTATCATAGTACACAGAATCCGTCTACTTAGGTTTTTAGCCCCTTGGCATTTCTATTTTGCTCTCTCCAAAAACCAAACTAGAGCATTGAATGAAAGCATAAATTTTATAGTTCATGAAAGTATATCTCAATTCACAAACCAGTCTCAGCTAAACCTGCAACTGCCAGAATGAAGCAATATTTATCAATAGTCAAAGTTCTCTATGAGGTCACCTCTCGATCTTTTTAAACAACTTTTCTAACCTTTGCTTTTGGAGACAATAAAAAAAGGGATAAGAGACCAAGAGAATGATAGGCATTACCTCTAAGAAAACATGAAATCAATTTTACTCCAAACAGGATACAGCTAGGGGTGTAGACGAGCCGAGCCGAGCTGAGCTTTGGCTAGTTTGGATTTGGTTCATTTATAAACGAACCGAACTCATTATGCCGCTTAGTGTTCGCGAGCTGTTTACGAGTGAACAAGCTTAAACGAGCCTAAATAAGCTAAAAAAAATTTCTAAAATATAATGTATAAATTTAAATTATTCATTAAAAATTTTAAAACAAATTATTTACTAAATAAGTTATTATAAAATTATGATTTTTTGTAATAATATATTTTTAAAATATTTAAATGATTAAAAAATTATATATTATATATTTAAAATTAAATTATTAATATATTAAAATTACGAGCCGGCTCGCGAGCTCTTATTCGAGCTTGTTCGCGAGCTCTTATTCGAGCTTGTTCGCAAGCTTCACGAGCCAAACTTTGCATACTTTGAGCTCGACTCGTTTATTAAACGAGCTTCAATATACGAGCTCGAACGAGCTTTTAACGAGCCGAACACCGAGCCACTCGCGAGCGGCCACCTCAGTTACACCCCTAGATACAGCCCACCAAGGAAAACTATTTCAGAACCTACAAGGTTTCTCCCACAACAACATAATAACAGGATTCAATTTGAAAAATGAAATTCTCGTACCACTCCGTCTCTGCCCCATACCTATCTGTCAACACTTTATGCAACAACTACAGCATATTTTAACTTCTAAGACAAAATGCATATTGCAGAAAAATCCTCCAAGAGAACACGTATAAGAGCCAGCTAATGAAAGCTTCTCTATTCCTAGCCTTGAAAAAATTACAAAAACACACAAGTCCCCAAAAAGCAACCAGACAAGATGACATGGTATGCATTTCTATATGCAGCATTCCACTGCAAACATGAATTTTATTGACAACGTATATAAATTCAAAATGCCTCAGTAGCTAAAAGAAATCACCCCATGAATCAAATTGTTTTTTTTTTTTAAAAAAAAAAATACAATTCCTACAAATTGAAAGCCAAGAATTGCCATCTAATAATAGAAGGAAATGCATAAAGTTCCAATCAAATACA
>CATIWO010271203.1:0-20646 GCA_949673435.1 Macaranga tanarius | reverse complement strand
TAGGGACATTTAGAATAATTAATAATATTATTCAAGGACATTATTATATAATAAACATGCAAATCATCATAATAATAAATTCTCATAAATAGTCAAAATACCATGTCCATACAATAGGCCTAGAGCACTATTACTAACAAGAGGTTGACAGAACTGCCATCATAAATCAGGACCCTTTCTACTCTGTAATCGTTAATCACCACCATAATTACCATTCCATCCGTGTGCGGAGTCTCCATTCCCGCTCCGTCACTAGAATCAAAGGTTATGGGGCATGAACGCAATGCGTCTGCCCTTTAATCCTTTCTCCTCCCGAACTGAGCTGTAACAGACCGGTTTATCTTTTCATTAATTGGGCTGGTCTCCCCTATGATCCAATGGATGACTCTACTGGTTTTCATGTTCAGGGGGTGCATTGGCTGCTTATCCTTCTGTAACCTTGCAATACCAGCTCCCTCCGTGGTGACTTGTCTCTGGCAATTATCGTCGCTTTTCATAAAATTTCTGAGATGCCCTTGATGAATAAGCCATTCAATTTCCAATATGAGCTGATGACATTCATTAGTATGATACCCTACATACTTGTGAAAATGGCAATACCTGCTCTGGTCTCTGTTCCTTGGGTTGGAGGGCATTTCTTTTGGCCACTTCACATACTCTTTGTCTTTTATTGCCATCAAAATTTCCTACCGGGACATGCCCAACGGGGTTAAATTCTCATCCTTTGGGGGAGTGAAAGGCTTTCTAGTGCCTTTAGGGGGCTCGATCATTTGCACCGTGTTGATGCTTCTCTTGGCCCTCTTGTGAGGGAGCGGTTCATCGAAAGCTTCCTTCCTCTTCACACTAAACCGACTGGAACGAAAAGCATCATCTTATCGAATGTATTTTTCTACCCTATCCATCAAAGCCATAAGGTCAGAAGGCCTATTCTTCAATAAGGAATTGAAAAATGGGGGATTATTTGTGCCTTTGGTCACTGCCTCGATTGCCCGGGCATGGTCCAAATATGGTATCTTCAAAGCTTCTATGTTAAACCTCGAAACATAGTCTTTGAGGCTTTCCCCTTTATTCTACATTATAGTTTCTAAATAAGAAGATTCCCTCACGGTAAGAATACTGGATATGAATTGGCTAACAAATTTCATACTGAGATCAGCAAAAGAATGAACGTTGTTGGGAAGTAGATGGTTCAACCAAGTATGTTCGGCATCCACAAGGGTGGTCGGGAACATTTTACACAGTATAGCATCTGATTGAGTGTAAAACTTGACAACTGCTTTGACCTTTGCTATATGATCTCTGGGATTAGTGGTTCCATCATAAGTAGGAAGGGTAGGCAATTTGAACCTTTGAGGAATTGGCTCCCTTTGGATAGACTCAACAAATGGGGATGTCGCACTGATGACCTGATTGGCTAATTCATGTTGTTATGCTATGCAGCTCCTCCAATCCAGGAATTCTTAATAGTCCTCCTCCAATTTGTATGAAGAAGAGACGAGACGGATAGGGGGTCTTATCACGTCAAAATCTTCCTTTGATGAGCCAACATAGGATTTGGTCACCGTGGCAACTCGCTCATTCACAGGGGAGCATCACCCTCTCGAGTGTGACTCTCTATCTCTAGTCCTTCCAAAGGTATGACTTCTCACTCTCTCAATGCCTCCACTAGGGCCCTCTTGTCGGGCCTATTTTGGTCTCCTCGTCAAATCACCTGGCTCGTTTTAGTGCCTAGGGGCTGCCATCTCCCTCTCTCTATGAGATCCTATCAGGGCCCTGAGACTCGACCCCTTTGTATCCTCGTCCCTCAGAGTGAGCCTCCTACGAGTTACATTTGGGGTGACAGGGTCAACCACAGTCATTTTGCCTCTTTTTTGTCTTTTTTGCACATTTGTCAAATAAGTTACCTTATTTATCAAGTCTCTCAAATAATCAACCGAGACCTCTACTGTCTATAATTGTCTTTCATCGAACGCCGGTGATCTCCTCTCCTCCCTTTCTTCTCTGAACTCACTTTTCCTCCTAGCTGAGAGGCTCATCCCTGCCATCACTTTTTAAAAACTTTTCGATAGCCCAGGTTCTCCAATAACTCCCACAAAAGACTATAAAGAAAAGGATATCTTTTAAAGCTCCTAGAAACTACCCTTTCTCATAGACGGTGCTATTTGATGGTCCCCCATTCTCCTCAGCTTAGCAACGTCATCCTTGGCCCTGAAAAGCACAGAAAGATGATTATGGAAGACTCTCTTCGCAAAGCCCCTCCGATGCCCAAGTCAGTATAAGATTAAAGAGCTCAGGATACTCTGTGTGTGATCAGCTAAAGGATCAGATGGTAATTCAAGTACAGAGTTTGAATCCAATGAGGATTTAATGAAGGAAAAAGAGGGTGAAGCCTCTCCTGGTGAACTAGAGGTAATGGAATGGAAGAAGAGAAGGAGAGAAAAGATTCATCTTACCTGTTTCAAAAAATTGGCTTTTATAGTGTGAATTGGTGGGATTTCCCTCCCTACGTGCCATGATAGGATTGGAGGGCGGGTCCTGTTGCTATAGTTGAGGTAGCTGATATTAAATATGATGTGCCAAGATGATGATTAATGGTGAGAGCAATTAATGAGAGTCAGAGTGGACTCTCATAGGGCCCTGCTAGATTAGCACGGTCTTATTGTGGGATTGAACCTCCAGGTCAGAGGGACATCTTTTATTATTAGTGACATGGGGCTTATTCATAGAGGAACCATAGGTTCAAAGGGGATGACTACATGGCATGTCAAAGATTCTGGCTGTCCAGGTATCCCATTCTGATTGGTGCATTATTTTATGTATCATCACTATGGAAAAGTGAATCTTCTGGCATTATGAATAATGAATATTAATCTTGATATTGAGGAAAATCACCTAATGGCTACATTGCAGGTCAAGTTATCATTGGTGGATTAAATTAGAAGAGTTCAAATGGAAGATGCCTACTTGAATAGAATGAAAGAAAAAGTGGAAGCAGGAATTAAAACTCAATTTACAATTAGAGAAGATGGAAAGTTGATGATTAGTAAACATTTATGTGTTTCGGATGTTGAAGAATTAAAGAGGCAAATTATGAATGAAGCACATACTGCTCCGTATGCAATGCACCCCAGAAGTACTAAAATGTACAGAGATTTGAAGCCTTTCAATTGGTGGCCAATAATTAAGAAAGATGTGGCAGAATGTGTGGAAAAGTGCTTAATGTGTCAACAAGTAAAAGCTAAACATTAAGCACCTGCAGGGAAATTGTAACCATTAAAGATACCGGAATGGAAATTGGAGAGAATAACAATGGATTTTATGATTGGATTGCCTAGAACTTTTTAGAGATATGACACGGTTTGGGTAATAGTTGATAGACTCACTAAATTCACACATTTTCTACCAATACAATAGACAGATGCTTTAGATAAGTTAGCTATTTTGTATGTGTTGGAGATAGTGAGGTTACATAGAGTGCCAGTATCCATCATATCGGATAGGGATTCGAGATTTAAATCCTATTTCTGGGATAGTCTACGAAGAGCATTGGGTACTAAATTGCACTTTAGTACTGCTTTCATCCATAAACGGATGGGCAATCGGAGAGGATGATTCAAACCTTAGAAGACATGATGAGAGCTTGTACCATGGAATTCAAAGGCAATTGGGATGATCACTTGCCATTAATAGAATTTGCCTACAATAACAATTTTCACTCTAACATTGAAATGGCACCATATAAAGCACTTTATGGAAGAAAGTGTCAAAGTCCAATTTGTTAGGATGTAAAAGGCTTGAGACAAATTGAAGGACCGAACTTGATACAAAAAACTGTAGAGAAAGTTCAAGTGGTCAAGAAATGCTTAAAAGCGGCCCAAGATCATTAGAAAAGTTATACGAATAAACATCACGGAGAAATGGAGTATAATATTGGAGAGAAGGTTTTTTTAAAAGTATCACTATGGAAGGAAATTCTCAGATTTGGCAAGCATGGGAAACTGAGTCCAAGATATGATGGACCTTATGAAATCATTGAGAGGATTGGACCACTAGCATAAAGATTAGATCTTCTAAGAGAATTGTCTTTCATTCATGATGTGTTCCATGTGTCGATCTTAAGGTGATACCGCTCAGACTTGAGTCACATTATACAAGAACCAAAAATTGAAATCTCTAAGAAGCTGACTTATGTGAGGAACTGATAAAGATTTTAGATTAAAAGGTGAAGCAGTTAAGGAATAAGGAGATTCTAATAGTGAAGGTGAAGTGGAGTGACTATTCTCCAAAGGAAGCCACTTGGGAAGTGGAAAAACAAATGAAGTAGAAATACCCATATTTATTTTCAGAAGATGGTGAGTAGTTAATTTTAGGAACGACATTTTCTTAAGTGGGGAAGAAATGTAACACCCGCCCTTCTAGCATACATATTTATGATGTATGTATTGCATATGATGCATAGTACATAAGTGGACCTTATTTAAGAAGATATGTATACGAGTTGTAGAGAAGGACTAGATTGTAAAGAAAGTTTAAAGTGAATTGTCACAATAAAAAGTTATGGGGGTATTATACAATATGCCAATTTTATTAAGGGGGTTAATGGATATTTGGTGATATATGTGTATATTTATCAAGAGTTTTGCTATTGATATTTATATGATAAATATTTATTTAATATTATGGTTGGGACATTTAATATAGGAAGACTTTAGGGGAAGGTAGTTATAGGTTTTTGATTGTTTGATATGTATGTGTGCATATGAGTGTTATTAGTGTGAGTTGTGTAGAGATTTTTGGAGAAGAAGAAGAGTGCTTTTCTTGTTAAATTTTGGAGAGTTTGTGATCTTGTTCAACCTAGAAAATAATTGCCTTAGGAAGCTTTGGGAGGTCTTATATTTATTAAAGCATTAATTGCTAAGTTTTCCTTGTGTTATTGATTGATTTAAGTTGAGTTTGATTATTGTCAATTTCGGGTTTTCCCTCCTCTATTTTGAGTCCTCTTGTTTTGGCCATAATGTGAGCTATCAAGCTCTAATTTGAGTATGGTTAGAATCTCTAAAAACTTCAAAGAGTCCTCTATAACTTTTGTGTTTTGAGTTTGGATTCATTTTATTGATAAGAGGGTCAATTTAGGCCAGACATTTTATTGCTCACAGTGAGTGCTCTATTTTGGCCGAATGGATTCTAAAATCCATAATTAATTCTATACTTGTTTGAATTAAGTGATTCCAATTGGAATTATTAGTAGACTCATAACCCTAGTTTTAGTAGAAATTTAGGGATTATAGGACTTGTATGTGCATCATTAGGTCATGTTGAACTTTAAGTATTTAGATGTACTTTGCGAAATTGGGATGAATTGTAATGTTTGATTGTTTGAATTAGTATATAATTGTATGTAGGAATTAGAAGGGATAGAGGAGACCCTACTCAATAGGGGGAAGCTTTCCTTAAAAAGGAGTTGAAGCTTTTGGTAAGTAATTATGCTTATTTACATTGATTCTCAAGTAACTATAGATGTTAACTATATTGAATTATGTATGCCATTTAATATGGAAAGAATGAGATATATATGTATATATTGTTTATGAGAATATGAATGGTTAACTAAGAATGTGTTCTGGTAAATTGTGAGTATTGGCACCTATGTTGTGTAAGACACTTAATGTGGTATGGTTACATATGTAATGTTGTGAGAATGGTGATATACATATGCATATTGATTGTTGTGAGGAATGTAAGGTATATGTGTGATAGTGGAGATTGAACTGGGTAGAGTGCCTCTACTGAATATGAAACTGAAACTGAGCTGGGCAGAGAGTCTCAGATGTAGCCATTCGTGTGAGAAATATAAACGTGTGAGATATGAGAGTGAGCTGGGTAGAGAGTCTCAGGAATGGCCACTTGTATATAAAAAATATGAAAAATACAAAATATGTAAGGAATAAAGCAACATGTGAGGAACATGTGTTGATTCCGATCGGATAACTAACTTACATAAACATGCATTATACATTGTGTTTATATATATATGTTGAATGTGAGGATTATGATTGTGGATTATGTAAATGGTGTAATTTAATGTATATAGAACACCAATAATGTAGTTTGATGTTTGGATATCTTATTATGATGTTTGAAATGTTATACAGGTTATTAGACACGACCTTGTGGTGTTTAAACACGGCCATGTATAAGTATGCTATTAAACTCAGGACCTCAGACATGACCGTGTGCCTTTTTGGCAGGGTCATATGCATCCTTGAGTAAAAATGTGTCAATTCAAGAATGGCCGTGTGCCTTCTAGGTAAGGCCGTGTGGTTTCAGGAGAAAAATGTGCTGATTCAGGCACGACCGTGTGCCATTTTGGCATGGCTATATGGATTTATAGGACACGGCCATGTGTCTTTGTGACATAGCTGTATGGGTCCAGAGGAAAAATGCACGCCTCAGGCACGACCATGCATGATTCTTGCATGGCCATACGAGCTCAGTGTGTTGAGTTTATAAACTCAGGCTCAGCCATACGCAACTTTTATGTTAAATTCTTATAGTTTGATGTGTTAAAATGTTATTTATATATATTTTTTAATTAGTTCTTGAGGAGAATTATATGTATGATTATATTATTAATTGCTTATTGAATCACAAGCTCATTCTTTTGCAATTGCATTTTTCAGGCACTGATAGTTAGATAGACTAGCTTATGGTGTGTTGTTCAATAGAAGCTTAAAGTGTGTCCTAGTTATGAGCTCAGGTAGGTCAGCGGCAAGCTTGGTGTCGATCTCTTCATCCTCATGAGTATTCACCATGTTGGCATTAGGGATATTTTGTAATAAAATTATGTTGTTTTTAGATATATATGTAAAGTTTATGTATATTATACAAACTTATACTTTTATATATAACTTATCTTTTGTGAAATTTTTTCTTATTCATTTGCTATTTTTATTATGGGGACACGTGTATATAGTACCTTGAGGGTGCTACATTAAGTGGTAACAGAGTGGGAATTAGATTTCCTTGGGACATGAAATATGCTGCATTCATAGCATATCATGAATGAGTTTTAGAAAGCATATAGTTGATGTACGTTACATATCACAGGATGGATGAGCACTAAACACTTCACGTTGACCCCGAAGAGTCGTTAGAGTCAGTTCATAGACCTGAACAATCTCAACCCCATGTCCCTCCTCCAGCTGCATATCTTTTTATATAGGAGTTTGTTTAGATGATGAGGGCTATTGGTAAGCAACCAGTAGGCAATGTTGTAGATGAAACCTATAAAAAGATAAGGAAACAAGGTGCAAAAGCCTTTGCTGGTACCACTAACCCCGCGGTAGCTGAGGAATGGCTACGAAGCACCGAGAGGATTCTAGACCGGTTTGAATATACCTTTGAGAAGAAGGTGAGCTATATGGTATCCTTGTTTGAGCAAGATGCTCTTGATTGGTGGGAGATGGTATCGGGAAGCAAGAATGTGCCGATGACCCTAACTTAGGAAGATTTTTTGAAGGCATTTGCGGAGAAATATACTCTGGCAGTGTATCAGGATAAGAAGAAGATTGAGTTTCTTAAATTGAAATAGAATGACCTCTCCATTGCCGATTATGAAGTACAGTTTGTGCAATTATCTAAGTATGCACTGGAGGAAGTTGCCACTGACGAGTTGAAGAGAAACAAGTTTGAGAGAGGTTTAAATCTTGAGATTCGGGAGAAGATACTGCATTTATAGTAATTATGCCTCTAACTTATAGAGAACTGTTAGAGACTTCTTTGAGAGCCAAGGAGATGAGCATTAAAAGAAATGAGGTGGAAGCCAAGAAGAGGAAGACTACCGACTCATTCACTACCCCGACTCGAATTAGTGGAAGTTCATCCTTTAGAGGCTCTAGTTTCCAACGAGGTGGATTTAGAGAAAGTAGCATGAGTCGATCTAGCCAATCACAAGAAGGATCATTTGACTGAGGATTTGAAGGTTTGATGGCCGAAAAGGCAAGGTAGATCAACGAGTGGCGCATTAACTCCTGTATACAATAGAAGTTGTAGAATCCACTCGGGTGAATACTGGAATGCTAGACCGAGTGCGTTCTATAATTACGGTCAATACGACCACTTCATCAGAGATTGTCCAATAAAAAGAAGTGGGGAAGGATCTCAGATGACAGTGCAGAGTAGTGCCAGAGAGAATGTATCTTTGGCTAGTCGAGGAAGAGGCCGAGGTAGTAGAGGAAGTGGAGCTAGCACTTCGAGCCAAGTAGGATCTGCTGGACCATCTTACGACCAAGCAAGGATCTATACCATCACACAACAAGAAGCTCCTACTACTCCAAATATGGTCACTGGTATTTTCACTATCTTTGACCATAAGGCTTTTATTTTAATAAACCAAGGATCTACTTGTTCATTCGTGTCTTATGATTTTGCATCTAGAGTCCATGGAACAATTGAACCCTTAGAACATAGTTTATGTGTTTCTATGCCTGTTGGGGGTATTGTGGTAGTGAATTCAATAGTGAAAGCATGTCCAATATTAGTAGATGATGAGACCTTATATGTGGATTTCATAGTTATTAAACTAAATGAGTTTGATGTCATTTTGGGTATGGATTGGTTAGCTAATCGTCATGCGGTTGTGAATTGTTACACTAAGGAAGTAGTTATAAATATTGTGGGAAAGAAAAAGGTAGTTTTAATGGGTGAAAGAAATGTTATACTGCTTGTTTGATTTTAGTAGTACGACATTCCACTTGATTAGAGATGGGTGTGAGGCTTACTTGGCCAACATTGGGGATGAGATTTTCTTAAGGGGCGAAGAAATGTAACACCCACCCTTCTAGCATACATATTTATGATTTATGTATTGCATGTGATGCATAGTATATAAGTGGACCTTATTTAAGAAAGATATGTGTATGAGTTGTAGAGAAGGACTAGATTATAAGGGAAGTTTGGAGTGAATTATCACAATAGAAATTTGTAGGGGTATTGTGCAATATGCCCATTTTATTGAGGGGTTAATGGATATTTGGTGATATATGTGTATATTTATTAAGAGTTTTATTATTGATATTTATGTGATAAATATGTATTTAATATTATGGTTAAGACATTTAATATAAGAAGACTTTAGGGGAAGGTAGTTGTAGGTTTTTTATTGGTTGATGTGTATGTGTGTATATGAGTGTTATTAGTGGGAGTTGTGTAGAGATTTTTAGAGAAAAAGAAGAGTGCTTTTCTTATTAGATTTTGGAGAGTTTGTGATTTTGTTCAACCTAGCGAACAATTGCCTTAAGAAGCTTTAGGAGGTCTTATATTTATTAAAGCATTAATTGGCAAGTTTTCCTTGTGTTATTGATTGATTTAAGTTGAGTTTGATTATTGTCAATTTCGGGTTCTGCCTCCTCTGTATTGAGTCCTCTTGTTTTGACCATAACATGAGCTATCGATCTCTAATTTGAGCATAGTTAGACTATTTAGAAACTTTAAAAAGTCCTCTATAAATTTTATGCTTTGAGTTTGGACTGATTTTATTAATAGGAGGGTCAATTTGGACCGGACATTTTATTGCTCACAATGAGTGCCCTATTTTGGCCGAATAGATTCTAAAATCTATAATTAATTCCATTCTTTTCCGAATTGAGTGATTTTAATTGGAATTGTTAGTAGAATCATAACCCTATTTCAGTAGAAATTTGGGGATTATAGAACTTGTATGTGCATCATTAAGTCATGTTGAACTTTAAGCATTTAGATATACTTTATGAAATTGAGATGAATTGTAATGTTTGATTGTTGGAATTGGTACATAATTGTATATAAGAGTTGGAAGGGATAGAGGAGACCCTACTCAATAGGGGGAAGCTTTCCTTAAGAAGGAGTTGAAGCTTTTGGTAAGTAATTATTAATATAATACTTACTTACATTGATTCTTAAGTAACTATAGATGTTAACTATGTTGAATTGTGTATGCCATTTAATATTGCAAGAATGAGATATATATGTATATATTGTTTGTGAGAATATGAATGGTTAAGTAAGAATGTGTTGTTGTGAATTGTGAATATTGGCACCTATATTATGTAAGCCACTTGATGTGGTATAGTTACATATGTAATGTTATGAGAATAGTGATATACATATGCATATTGATTGTTGTGAGAAATGTGAGGTATACATGTATTAGTGGAGACTGAGCTGGGTAGAGAGCCTCTATTGAATATGAATCTGAGACTGAGCTGGATAGAGAGTCTCAGATGTGGCCATTCGTGTGAGAAATATAAACGTGTGAGATCTAAGACTGAGCTGGGCAGAGAGTCTCAGAAATGGCCACTTGTATATGAAAAATGTGAAAAATATGAAATATGTGAGGAATAAGACAACATGTGAGAAACGTGTGTTGATTCCGGCCGGATACCTAACTTGCATAAACATACATTGTGCATTGTGCATTGTGTTTATATATATATGTTGAATATGAAGATAATAATTATGGATTGTTCAAATGGTGTAATTTGATGTATATGGAACACCAACAATGTAGTTTGATGTTTGGATATCTTGTTGTGATGTTTGAAATGTTATACAGGTTATTAGACATGGCCATATAGTGTTTAAACATGGTTGTGTATAAGTATGCTATTAAACTCAGGACCTCAGACATGGCAGTATGCATCCTTGAGTAAAAATGTGTCAATTCAGGCACGACCGTGTGCCTTCTTAGCATGGCCATGCGATTTCAGGAGGAAAATGTGCCGATTCAAGCACGGTCGTATGCCATTTTGGCATAACCATGCAGATTTAGGGGACACGGCCGTGTGTCTTTGTGACATGGCCATTTGGGTATAGAGGAAAATTGCACACCTCAGGCACGGCCGTGTATGATTCTCGCATGGCCGTTTGAGCTCAGTGTGCTGAGTTTATAAACTCAGGCACAACCATGTGCAATTTATGCACAACTATGCGCAACTTTTATGCTGAATTCTTATAGTTTGATGTGTTGAAATATTATTTATATATTTTTATTAATTAGTTCTTAAGGAGAATTATATGTATGATTATATTATCAATTGCTTATTGAGTCGCAAGCTCATTCCTTTGCAATTATGTTTTTTAGGCACAGATAGTTAGATAGACTAGCTTATGGTGCGTTGTTCAATAGAAGCTTCGAGTGTGTCCTAGTTATGAGCTCAGGTGGGTCAGTGGCAAGCTTATTGTCGATCTCTTCATCCTCATGAGCATTCACCATATTGTCATTAGGGATATTTTGTAATAAGATTATGTTGTTTTTAGATACATATGTAAAGTTTATGTATATTGTACAAACTTATACTCTTATATATAACTTATCTTTTGAGAAACTTTTTCTTATTCATGTTTTGTTTTTATTATGGGGACATGTGTATATGGTACCTTGAGGGTGCTACACCTATATTTGCACTTGCTTCATTTTTCAGCCCTCCTACTCTATTGGGGTTTGGGGGTCTATCTCCCCTCATTGTATATGAAGCATTTAATCCTTGCATCATCTGCTCTATTAACACCTTCTCAGGACAATCACGAGCATAATGTCCTATCTTATTACACTGATAACACTGCACTCTTGTGCGTCTACTATAATTTCCCATATGTTGACTTTTGCATTAACTACACCATGACATTACATATGTTTTTCCAATACATGCTTGTCCTAGTGGTGCCATACCTTGCTGATGTTTGACTTTTTTGAGGTTTACCATTTCCTGGACTTCTAATATTTCCTTCTGAACCAGAGGTAAACTTCAATTTCTTATTCTCATTCCAAAATTGCTTGTTTGACTCCTTTTGTTGTTCAACTTCTTCTAATTCCTTATTTAACCTTTCTTACTCCATGGCTTTATCAACCCAACCTCTAAAGGTTGTGCCAATATACATATTAAGCTTTCAATATAGGGAGACATGTAATCCGTCCCTATACTTCTCACTTCTCATCTCTTCCAATGGATATATATCCTTTGCTTATTAGTACAAATCTTCAAACTTATCAGTAAACTCCCCGATAGTCATCGAACCTTGTACCAAGTTTACAAAAGATGCTCTCTTCTGCTTCTAAAAAGTCATAGTTAAATACTCCTTATTGAACTCTTCTTTGAATACTTGGCATGTGAAAACCTCTCCATACAAATTTCTTACCCGGGTCAACCAATCATCAGCTTTATCGAACATAAAGCCATATACGTTACTCACTTTCTCTTTATCATTCAACTATAATGTAGTGAAGGCCTTTTCCATGGTCTTAGCCCATTTGTCAGCTTGACCAGGGTCTAAAGTACCATAAAAGTCATATGCTCCACATTTCTTAGCATGTTCAATAATATCTCCCAGTTTTTTATACCTTTCCCTCTCCGACATCACCGTTGCCATCATACATGCTAAATCAGTAGCATCGATATGTACCACTGGTGGTGCTTGCTGATTTGGCATGTTCATTGCATCATCAGCTATGACAGTTGATAGTTATTATGTGCTCTCCTAGGCACATTCTTGAAAATTGAAATAGAAGCAGCTGGTACCAAACTATCTTGCTGACTATCTATTCGAGCATTATACATTTCATTCATCTCATTGCTAATTAATGCTGATGACGAAGGTGATGCTTGTAGGAATGCTTGACCCCTAGTTGAGAGATTAGCCCACGCTACTAACTCAGCTCTGTCATCCTGGATGCCATGTTCCCTACCTCTACCTCGACCTTTACCACATCCACAACCACGACCATGTCTTTGACTTCCTATATGACTACCTCTAGTTCTTGCCATCTTTCTGAAATTCAAAATTAACATACTTCAACAATAATTGCCATTAAAACTCATATCATCTCTAATATCCATCAAATTCAATATTTTTTAGTGTCAATATAACCTAATAACCTAGAGCTCTAATACTAATTAATTGTAACACTCCTTCCTACCACACCTCCACCAGGTATATCCATTTGGTAGTGGTATGAATAGAAAGAGATATTACCTAAGGACTATTGGAAAAAATCTTTTTATAACAATATTATAAAATGATAGAATTAAATTTAGTTATGAATAACCATATTTATTATATTTTAAAGCATTTTATTTGACGGCAATTGGCTTACGATAGTATAGCAAACAAATATTTTTTTACACTTAAATACATTGGTGTCGCCACACCATACATTAACTCCTTAATATAACTATGAAATTATTGGTCATTATACAATGGATTTCAAAGTAAAACAACATAATATGCTCTAGTAACCCTTTCTTTTAACTTTTAGAGATCTCTGCCTCAGTCGCCTCATAGATCATTGTAGTCCACTGTCCTGCCATCTCTCAACTACTAACTAAACAGGTACTATTCACCTATACTAAAAATTTTAGAATATAAAGAGTGTGAGTAATTTTGTAACGAAATTACTCAGTGAGTGAACAAAAATAACCATAAAACTCAACCAAGAAGGACCTCTTAATCCACGATCCAATAATTAAAGTAATAATATACAAATAAAACTTAAAATAATTTATTAATATTCAAGTGATTTCTAAGATCCAAAAATGAATGCATTAAGGCACTCTCTCTCAAAATCACCCATCAAGATATTCTTTTTATTACGTAATATAATAGAGGCTCAATCATTAAATAAAATAAAATAACTCACTATAACAAATTCTCAAAGCATCATAATCAAGCTTATTATAAGAGCATTATCAAAGTAAACCATATACATATTACCGTGATATCAAACATAGTATTATCCAACACTATACTGAACACCAAGTGAATAAGTCAGTATGCATAAGACAACTTAAGTGTGATTAGTACTTAAACTAATAATAACTCGAATGCCAAATCCAAATTAATATATGTTTTTGACCCCAGACAATAGCTATACATATACTTCGGATATGGTCTTACATCTACAAGGTAGAATGTACACCCGGCCCCTGGTAACAATGATGCATACTACCAATTTACATCTATAAAGTAACATGTGTACCCAGCCCTAACAATGGCTATATATACTTACCAACATAAATATATAAGGTAACATATGTACCCACGCCCCGACAACGGCTATACACACTTACCAACTTGAATCTATAAGGTAACATGTATATCCAGCCCCAGGCAATGGCTATACATACTTACCAACTTGAATTTATAAGGTAATATATGTATCCGGCCCCCAACAATGGCTACATATACTTACCAACTTGAATATATAAGGTAACATGTGTACTCGACACCCGACAATGGCTATACATACTTACCAACTTGAATCTATAAAGTAACATATGTACCCGGTCTTAGGCAACGGCTATACACATTTACCCATTTACACTTATAAGGTAATATGTGCATCTGGCCCTTAGCATCGGCTATACACATTTACCAACTACATCTATAAAGTAGCATGTACATCCGGCCCCTGGCATCGACTATACATATTAATGATAGCATAAAAAATAGAATAGCAATTTAGGATCATTTTGTTGACTTTTTAATTAGTTTGCATTTGCATTGTGTTTAGTTATTATGTTATTGTTGTTAGTTGTGTGTTTTTGTTTACTTTTATATATTTTATATGATTTGTAGGTTCTTTTAGGCTAATCTTAAGCTTAAAGTTGCTTTGGAGTGCATTGGAATGAAGTTTAGTGTTCAAAAAGTCAAAGGAAGTAAGTTTGGAGGTGTGCCGAGTCGTGCCGTTGGTGCCGAGTAGTAACAGAGAGCACCTATGCCGAGTCATCTGCCTATGCCGAGTCATCCCTGCTGTCCATTCTAACTCGAGCCTTGCCTTCCAGCCTTATGCCGACTGGTGCCACTGCGCCGAGTCATGACAAAGGGCGCCTATGCTGACTCTTACTTAACTCGGCATAGTGGGCCAAGTAGTTTAGGCACCCTTTCTTTGCACGTTTTCACATTTAACCCCTCTTTAAAAGTGTATGAATTGAGATGTTTAGAAGGCCTATAAATACATGTATTGACATCATTTTAGACATAATAGAAATTCAAAAAACACTTAGTTATATTTTTAAAGTATTAATATTGTTTAGTTTGTATTATTATTTCAATTCAAAGTATCAAGTGAAGATCATTCAAAGAAATCAAGGAATCTTCAAAAAGGCTATCAACATTCAAGTTCTATCTTTCTCTCTATTAGTGCTTGATATTTATTATACCTTTTTGTTGTTGTTTAATCATGTTTAATATGTACCTTGGCTAAGCCATTCTTTGTTAGAATTACAAGGAATAATGAATCAATGAACTACATTTTATCTTTTTATTATGTGAATGATTTAATTTTAATTGAGTGTTTGATTGTGTTGTGTATGATTGGCCACCATATATGACTTGTTAATCAAAATGTATGTAATGAGAATCGATGAATTTTGGTGGAAATACAATTAGAATTCTTTAAAGGTTATAAAATTACTTAGAGACAAGGATTTCTCTTTAAAGGATTAAATATTATAAACTTGGCATGGTAATTTAATGATTTTTGTTTATCTCTACAATGTCATGAGAGTGATTGTAGACTCTAAATGAAAATATCCTTAATTGACAATGAGAATGCTCTTAAGAACTTTAGGTCTAATTAATAATGAGAATTGCTTTTAGGACTTTATACAATGTTTTTCCAATCATTGCATGTAATCATTTGTTTATTTCTTTATAGTTCTTGATAAATTCTGAATTATGGTTCTAATGAAACTTAATTGAACTTGCTATTAGAATAATTAAATTAATTAGTATAGTTAGTAATTATTTAAAATAGTTAGAATAAATCAACATCTTCATTATTATTATTTACCCATCCATCATAGTATCTACTCGGTTGATATAAAATTGCTTCAAATTCCTGAGTGTTCGACACCCTACTTACTTTATATTTAGTTTTAGAGACTAAGGTATTACATTTGACCTACATCAAAGGAAATATGGCTTAGGAGAGATTCAAGAAGCTTCAAAGGCAATGCCCATACTATGGCTTGCCTAATTGGATGATCCCTCAAATTTTTGACAATGGGTTGACGGATGAGAATACAAATATTGTCAATACAGCCTCTAGTGGAAAATGGATGGTGTAGGCAGCGGGGTTCAGCGCGCCCCCAAGTTTTCGGTGACCACGATACTGTGTGGGCCCAAGGTCCACTAGGAGTACAATGTTGGGCCTTTTTAAAGGGCTTTGGTTGGAGAATGGAGTCGCCACCCGGATAAAACCCGGGACACACTTTACAGCAACTAGATTCCACGGAGGAAGCCCAGCAGCCGTCCTCAGAGATTGGGTCCAGAAACTAGGTATGGGATTTTAGCGGCCCACCCGACCTTGCGATCGGCCTCCATTTATGTTTTATGTTTTATTATTTTTAATTATTTAATTATTTCCTGAATTACATGCAAATGGCTGTTTTGATCCGAACAATTTCCAAATTTTACAATTTAGTCCAAGTTTGATATTAGTCCATTTTCATGCAACTTAATCGGGTTCAAACATTCAAAACATCCATAACGGAAAGATAAACAACATAAAATAAACCATACAAAGAAAAGGAGGGAGGAGAAATGATTACAACCCTTTTTGTGTGATAAATAAAATAAAAAAAATAAATAAAGAAATGGGGGAGGAGAAATGATTACAACCCTTTAATCAAATAAAACAAACGAAACCATTAAATAAATAATTAAACATCAAAAGAAATAAAATAAACGATTGAATATTGAAAATAGCAATAAATAAAATAAACAATTGAAAACTAATGAAAATAACAGTAATTAGATAAGAATAAATCATAAATCACTTGAAACAGACACTATAACATGAAATCAAATCATTCAAGAGACATAAATTAAGTAAAAGATGGAGAATAAAATAAAAAGAAAACTATACTGGAATACAGAGGCGCGCGCCCCTGTGTTACATAGGCATGCGTCTCTACAAGGAGGGGTGCATGCCTTTGATAAATAGGCGCATGCCTCTGATAAACAGACGCATGCTTTTCTAACGGTCATAAATTCAAAAAAACATGGCGGTAGAGGCGTGCGCCTTTATATGCTGGGGCGTGCATCTCATCGTACAGACGCACGCCCTCTAGTTTTAGACAGAAACGAAATTTATCTTAAAACAATATAAATAATGGCTTGAATTAATAACAAACGTTCAAAAATAAGTTAAATCACAATATTAACATTAAATTATGCACTATGACAAGGAGAATTCTAGATAATTAGAGTAAAAAAAATCAAACAAAAAAAAACTTAGAAAAAGAGAAGAAAAATTACTGTGAAGCTTGTTTTGAAATTATTTCACCCTCAGATAAATTTCAGATTGCCTCTTCTTGCCCTTGGTTTGGATTCAGACCCTTAATTTTTCTTAGTTTCTTTCTTTTTTTTATTTCTAGTTTCTTTTCTTTTCTCTTTCGTTTTTTTTTGATTTTCTGCTCTCTGTCTCTTTTTCTTTTTTCCTCTCCTCTTTTTTTTCTCTCCTCCTCCTCTCCCTCTTATCTCCCTTCTTCCACATTTACTCCCACTAAATGCAGAACGTGGAGCAATTGCTCCACGTTCTGTCCGTTACTTATTTTTTTCTTTTTTTTTTTTGCTCCAAGCAGTATAGAGGCGTGCGCCTCTAGACCATAAAAATGTGCGCCTCTAGACCATAAAAACGTGCGCCTCTACATAAAAAAGTGTGCGCCCCACCGCCGGAATGTGGGCTTTTAATGGGCTATATCTGGTTTGGACTGAAGGTACTGGCTTATGGGTTGGGTTAGGTATTTGGGCTTGTCATGATTTTGGGCTCTCTCATAAGTGGGTTTGAATCCAATTCTTTAGCAAATTGGGCTTAATTACAAACCTTCATCATTGGGCTTTTGCCTCACGGGCCGGGCCAGACCATGTGTCCATAATATTTAATAATTTAAATATTTTAATTTATATTTATATAATGTAATTATATTTATATAAATTAATAAATAAGATAGTTTAAAAAATATTACCAGTAAGGAATTAGTAATAACAAGTTTCTAGCCTAATAGCTTATTGTACCTCCGTTCAAATAAAAAGCTCCAAAAGAGCACGAGTGTTTCACTTATTCAAATAAAAAGCTCCAAGAGAGCACGAGTGTTTCACTCATCCAAATAAAAAGCTCCAAGAGAGCACGAGTGTTTCACTCATTCAAATAAAAAGCTCCAAGAGAGCACGAGTGTTTCACTCATTCAAATAAAAAACTCCAAGAAGAGCATCAAAGCCGTGATACACTATTCGTAAAAACAATACTCATTTCAAGTAACACGAATTCAACACTCGTAAGAAATTCGAGTGTGATGGAATCCCGTACTCATAAATCAAGAGATGACATTCAAACACTCGCATGTAATTGACGAATTAAATTATACACTCGTTTCGAGTAAAACAAATACTAAACGAATATCGTTAATGTCCAGATCTGATCATACATGCGTTCGAAAGAACAAATAACTTCAAAACGATTTTGCATCAAGCTTTCATAAGCTGATTAAATTGTATGAAGGGGTGATATGCTCATCTACAATTCAAATATTACGGGTCTCGTAATAAATATATGAGTAGCGTTTGTTTCCTTAACAAGATTACGAACATCTTTCAAATATTCAGAAGACATAAGAAGTCTTAACATGATACATGGGAACGAATACGAAAAGCATTCGAATAAATTCACTAGCACACATACTTATAAACTACGAACGCTACCCCATAATCAATAATGAACTACTGAGTTCCAAGGCATATGGTATACGAAGTATTGTGATGCTCGAATTCACAAATTATAAGAAAAGTATGTGCTTTCATAATACTGAAAAATAAGAAATGAACGAGTTTTCAAAGTAAAGGTCATCCGAAATATTAATAAAAAGTACGATTACAAAAAGTTCATTACAAATCATGTTATGATTACTCCTCTCTTTGAATAGGGAGAGCAAGCACAACATCATCTGAGCACCCGCCAGATCCCTCAACTTCATAACATGGAGGAACAATAGGATTTTCAGTAGGCAGAACAGAAGGCCCTTCAACAAGGGTAACAGAAGGCCCTTCAGCAAAAGGAGCAGAAGTGGAGGGTTGACTAACAGAGGTAGCTCGCTCTCTTCTCACAATATCACCGAGCTCTCATAGAGTAATCTTTGTTATTAGGGTGAAGTCAAGATCAACATGCTAGAGGGAAAGAACTCGTTGTATTTTAGCTTTAAGTGCTTGAACAAAGCTCGCTGTAAAGTCTTAAAATTATTTCATATAACTTTGACGATTGCTAATGTGTTGACGATTCTCTTTCTCTAGATTCGCAACCTTCTTAGACAGTTTTAGCACAGAGGTTTGCAGCTCCTCGTTCTCTTTCTTCTCCAGATCCAAGCTCGAAAGAGCACTATCTTTTTCTGCACGAAGTGTATCAAAAGCTTCTTTCATGGAATGAAGCTCGCCTTCACGATTAATTTTTAGCTCATTAATTTTCAGGTCTTTGAGATTGCATCCGCTCTTATGAATATGACGAACCTCGTCCATTTTTAAAAGTCCCTGACCAACTTACGAAGAGGGGAGCAAGTTTTTACATTTATGAAAAAATAAAATAAAAGGTAATAAAAGAGGAACGAATACCAAACCTCAAAAAGGCTCAAAAACATTTGAGTTCGCATCTCGGCCTCATCCATTCCGTCCCATCTGGTCATGTCATGTTTAAATCTAAGGCATTCAGATAGATGGTCGCGGATCACAGCAGAGTTAATACTTGGTTTCTCAGTCTTCTTCTCTAGCCAAGTGGCGAGGTTTGGACATCCATTTATTCTTGGCCTCTTGATGAAAATTTCACCACCTTCCGTTACAGGTTCGTATGTGTCCTCCGAACCTCGAGGTCTTTTTCCCTTTTGTTTCTCAGAGGGCTCTACGTCTTTTTCTTTGAGGGAGGGATTGATTTCGTAATCCTCAACGCATAATGGAGGAATGTTGGTATCATCAGTTTCAAGAGTCTCATCTACAACACCGCAAAGTCCCTCCATAAATTCATCAAGTAAATCAGCCATTTACAAAAAGAAATATCAGAGTTAGAAAAATACCTTCGGATTCAGATATACCACCTTTAACTTCATAGAGACCGGCATCATCCGGATGCTCGTGTCTATACACGAATCTCTTAGCATAGAAATTGGCTCGAGCTCCAACATGATTGCATTATGCGAGGAGATCGCCAAGAAAATCAAGGTCATCTTTGATGTACTTGGTTGATCATTTTATAAATGTAGCTTCGTTAGCCCAAGTGGTTCGAATATTCTGGAAGTGCATTTCATGCTCAATAATAAAGAACCGGCTCCTCCAGGACCGGTTAATATCGGGCAGTTTTCCTAACATACTAAAGTTGGCTACTGCGGATAATGAGAAGGTCAAATCACCTTTCTTTTTTATCAAGTTAAAGAAGTACCTATGCATGAAGATGGAAGGTTCGTGGCCTTGCGAACAGATTAATTCGCAGAAGGCTGTCAAAAAATGATACCCATTCGGATGAAGTTGTCCGGGGGCTATTGCATAGGCTTGAAAGAATCGAATTACAAATGGGTCAAGAGGAAATCTAAGCCCACCCTCTAACTGATCCACATATATCACTAATCTAGT
>CATIWO010271168.1:0-41359 GCA_949673435.1 Macaranga tanarius | reverse complement strand
AATTTAGCCATCAAAATACCCAAATTTTAGAATTGAAGCTTTAAAAAAATAAAACACATAAACTTCAATTAAATCCACCACTCACCAATTTCTCCAGCCGAAATCGTTCTCTACTTGTTGAATTCAAAATCTCCTTTAATTCCAGACCACTAGCCTTTCTCTTTTGCTTCTGCCATACTCTCCTTCATCTTCCCCCTTTTCTTCTTCTTCCTCCCATGCTTCTTACTGTTCATCCCCAACAACTCTCATTCTTTCCTCTTTGGTCCTTCTTCTTTTCTTTCTTTCTTCTCAACTCCAATTACTTCCTTTAGTTATACCTTAGTCCTTTCTTTCTTTTCAATTTCATCCTTTACATTCTATTCAATATAACTAAACTTCATTCTTAACATTTATTCCTTCATTTCTCAAAAATAATATTAAATCAAATGATAAAATAATAGATCTCCAAATAATACTAATTAACTCCAATTATCATCATTAATTAACTAAAATAATAAAATTCTTAATTGTTATTAATAAACAGTAATCCGGTTCTAGGATACGAATATTACAAATTAGCTCTTGCATGCTTCAACAAAGTTATAGTCCTTTGAGTTCTCTTTCTGTAGCATTTTGAACTACCTTAATTTGAGTTGTATAAGGAAAGTTATAGTCAAAATACTGAAGCATGCTACATCAGATATACATGTAGGATTACCCTCACGGCTGTGACACTACTTTTTCACCTGTTTCTTCAACTCAGGCACATTCTTATGGCTATGACACATACCCTCATGGTCGTGACATACTCCCCTATGCTTTTCCTTATATAATAAGGCTTTGATTAGCCTCCAATTGCATCCTACTCGAATCTTAAGTCTTCAAACCCTTACAAAATATGGAAAAACACCTTAAATACATAAAAAACTTACATATTAATAATTTATTATAAAAATCAAAACTTAAACTAATTCTAATCCTATATGGATTAAGCAAACGTAATAATTTACTTAAGAAAAATCCTAATTCTATATGAAATATATATTAACTACCTAAAACCCTAAACTAACATAATTTAACCAATATTATTCATTAATTACAATATAATAAGTAAACAAAATTAAATATTAATCAAAATAAGCTCCAAATATGGACTTATCAATATTATTTTTTTTTATTTAATTAAAGTAAATTTTAAAATGCATGTTAAATAGCATAAAATAGCCTTTTGTTTCCACTTTATTTTATTTTTATCCACTCTTTAAGTATTTTTATACTTATTCTCTTAGATTAAGTAATTTCAACAGTGTTGAGATATCTTAAGTAACTTAGTGTAAAAGCCAAAAGAAAATGAAAAACTTTTCTGAAATTAGATACAAGGCCACATAAAAAAAAGACCCTATGTGTTATAATGTTGAGCCAAGGATGCTCCACCTTATCTATAGAAGCAATCAACTAAGTTCTGAATGAATTAGCTCCTTAAAGAAGTTTTTAAGTTACTGTAAAGTGGTTCATTGATTAAGGTACTTGATAAGTTCCAACAAGTTTTTAAATTGAAATTCCATTAAGTGGGAAAATTTGTAAAACTCGTATCCTTGAACTTGTTGATGCGTACAAATCTGTAAGCGTACAGAATCGTAATAAGTAGTAATCAAAATATCGTCTCACAGAGATTGTAAAATTGAATACCAAAATAATCACTATGTTTGTTTGTTTAGACATCAAAATTAGAGTTTGAAATCTTAAAGAACTACAACTAAATCAAAATAAAAATAAAAATAAACTAGAATTCAATCAAATTTAAAAACTAGGATTCCTACTCTTAATTTGACCATTTCTTGAGATTGAATAATCATTTTGGTCTAACTTAATCCTAATTTATTTTGAAGGTATCTTATGAATTATAAATCTTCCTCTCAGATAAACCTATAATTAATTGAAGATTAATTAATACTAAGCCTATTGGTTCTCACCAACTTAGTATCTTTTAAACCCAATTTTTAGCATAACCTTTAATCAATATCAACCACTTAACTGTCTCTCAACTAATTAAGCAATTAACAGGATATTGTTTAATCCTATAGAATGTATCTCTCAATCAAGCTCTATGGTATCAATTCAATATTAGGATGATCAGTCATAAAATGATATTAAACACAACAATAACTAATAAATTAAAACTAACAACCTAGCATTAATCACATTAGGTGCATGGTCAAATTGGAATAAGAACCCTAAAAAGAAATTAGCCACTCATATAAAAAAGAAACAAAAGAAATGAAGTAATGGAAATAATTCTAAACATTATGAATAATAAAAAAAGTTGATAACAAAAAACCCCCTTCCACAATGTAGTAAGGAAGCCTTTGCTCTTCCAACTTCAAAGCAATTCTCTACTCTTAATATGAACTAAAAACAAAACTAACGAAAAGTGCTCTGAAATAAAGAAAAATAATAAAAATAAGTCCCAGGAAGGAGTCCCTTATAATTAGGAAAAACTCCTCTTTATAGCCCTCATACTCTTTCTCTAAAACTTCCAAATCTTATCTAATCTAAGGCTTAAGAGGTAAACTTCATTCTATCTAATCTTTAGCTCCAAATCTACTTCTGATTGGCTACCACATCAACATGCACGGGTGCGCAGGAAAGTGACACGGTCGTGCAACATAAAAGTCTTGAATCATCCGGAGACAGGCACTACCATGCAAGAATATGGCACGGCCATGCAGCTCTGTAACCTACTTTTCTCATGGCTCAGGCATGTCCATATAGGAATATGGCACGACCGTGCACCTCTGATGCGAAGATAACCTTCAACTTTGACATCCCAATCTTATCTTATCTTCATTTGCTATCTCCATCATCTTCCAAATGCATCCTACAAATAAAAACTCAACAAAAATCACTTATTCAAAGTAAAATTAACTAAATCCTAATAACATAAACAAATTAACTAAAATTAACTATACTAACTAAATATGCAACTAACTAAACCTAATATGCATAAAATAAAGTGCTCAAAATAAACATTTTTCATACTTATCACTTGTACCGATTATTATATCTAAATAGGCTAGGGTTTAAAATTGAGCTGTGGTTCGTACTAGATCAAGGAGCAAAAAATTTTTGAATTTTGATGACACTCAAAATGAGTAAAATTAAGTGGGAATGAAGAATATGAAACTAAATAGAAGTAAAAGACAAGAACCTAAATGCCAAGAAAATATGTGGACTCAATTGAAACAAATAATTGGCCTAAAATGAAATAATTAAAAGTTTAAGAATTTATGGATAACATAACTATTTCATTAAGGGGGTTAAAGGAGATATTTTACATTTAGTTTATCCTAAATAAAATCTAGACAATTCTCTAACTTTTCATATTTAGGGTTAGGATAATGATATCAAAGAAAACCTAAAAATTAAAAGATATAGAAAAGGGGAAGCAGCTAAAGAGGAAAAAAATCCATCCCTCTTGTGTGTATCAAATACTTAGTGCCTTAGAGGAAGAAAATTCAAATCAAGCTATTAAACATCAAGTTTCAATATTATCCTAAGGTATTTGGAGGATTAATTGGTAAGTGTATTTGGGAGTCTTGATTGAATTGAAATTTTTTGTGCATATACTAAACATACATATCTCGAAGTAGGTAGGAGATGAGCCTCAAATACCACTTGTGTAGCTCTCACCAATTTTTTAAAAGTCATCCCTAAAATATGTCCCTTGAAAATAATTAAGCTAGATTTGTTGAATTGAGTTTAATTACATAGTTTGCCTTTCATTTGAGGGGCTGCATGATTAGGACAGTATATAAGTCCAATATTTTTATGAATTATAAATGGAATTGCTTGCATTAGGTGTTAGAAAAGGAAAGAAAAGTACTGGTGTAAGCTATACAAATTATTAAGTCGGTTATGTATGTCCATAGGCTATTTGGTGAGTTAATATTATGCGATGTTTGTTGGAATTGCTTGCATAGTAGGAAATAATTAGATTTGTATAATGTGATTTTTATGTTATATATATATATATATATATATATATATATAATTTTAAAATGATTATTTTATTAACTATTATGGTGATGAGGATGTTGTTACTAAAACATGGATGACATGCATGGTTTACAAAAAGCACATGATTTAATTGCTCTATTGTTAATATAGGTTTGAGAATCATTTTTAGTTTAATATATATATATTTTTTGGAGAAATTGGTAGAACGGACTACCTGGTAGGTGGCACCAGTACCGTATGTGCACCGGTATTAATCTGTGTCTTTGGTCATTGATTGATTGATTGAGTTCTTTAGTTGAGTTATGCTCTCTTAGCGGATATGTGATTAATTATTGGATTGTGAGCCCTGGTCGAGCAATATTATCTAGATAGATTTGTGGTTGTTTATTAGTTGGAGCCAGGTCAAGCTTGCTCTCTAGGTGCTAATAAATATTAGAATAAAAGACTAACAATTGTTGGATCCTAGTCGAGCTTATTCTTTGGGACCAGCAATTATTTGGTTTCAAAAGAGCCGAAAAGACTAGTAAATTTAAAGTTTAGGATTCTCTCACTGTTTTTTACTAAAATATTTTGAATTTATATTATTATATATACGTTTCATGTTAAAGTTAAAAGAATTATTGAATATTTTTGATGAATTATATTTTATGATTATAAAGTAATGATTTTAATAAATTGAGGAATTTTAAAATTTGATTTTTAATGTTTTTAAATAATTTAGTGATTTTAATGGTTTTAGATAAGTGTTTTAAATTAACATATATTTTTTAATATTAATTCACTCATTAAGGTCTGACTCTTCTCAACTTTATTTTTCCAGGATTCCTTAGTCAGAATGATAGTTACCTTCTTCTACGCCATAATTCTTTTTTCTATTTTATTGCGTATGATTTAATTGTTCATATTTAATGCACTTGAATACTCTAAACACCATAGTAGTAGTATTTTACATCTCAAATCATGCATTCTTTATTTGTATAATTTATTGGATGAATAATTTTGTGTGTTATATATATTGGAAACATTTATGGGCAATATGATATAAAGTTTTATGTGAACTCTTTTCTCACTATTTACAGGTGTGGAATGGTTCAATTATAAGGAAAAATTTTTCGGATTTTCCTTAAAATTCGTTGTTTTATAATGAACTGAATAATTAGGCTTATTATGGGTTTTGAAAGTGAATAGTTTTCCATTTTCTAATACTGGTCACGTACCCTTAAGTTTGGGTTGCGACAATAAGAATTCACCATAATCATTGAACTATTTACTCTTCACTAATTATAAGTTTTTTTGTAAGATATTGAGATGAGAAAGAAATTAATTGTGTTGATTTTTTCTTTTTCCATTATCATTAATGAGGAGGAAGCATAAAGAGAAAACTTTGATTATAGGAGCATCTTTTTTTACTTTGTGCAAAATAGCGATTGCTGCTAATAATAGGTGACCTCAATCATTGTTATGACTACCGTTTTAATATGATCTAATATATTGTTCACTCTCTGTAGTCGAACTTGCAATTAAATCTATCTTCCACATTCATGCACGATTCCTTTTCTAACTTTCTTGATTTTTTCTCTCTCGAGCTAACCAGTACCTCTGACCCATATCTCAACGATAGAGAACTAAGAAGCCATAGTTCTTTATTTTTTCAACTCAAGTTTTTAAAAAATTAAGAAAATATTATATCTCTGTTGTTTAAAGATATTTGCAAAGGAATAAACAAAGAGATGAGAAAGATGGTCTTAATTTTTTTTTTTTTTAAAAAAAAAGAACTAGAAAGAAAAAGACATATGCAATTAATAATATTTATTTTCACCATTATTTTTTGATTTAGGTTAGTTAATTAATCTTTTTGTTCTTAGTTAGTAGCAATTAAGTCAAGGCATGTTCTTCTAATAGTATGTATTCTACATACATAACAAGTCCGTTTAAAAGTCCTTCCTAAAATGAAAAATAATAATTGAAAAACTTAATAAAATATGATAAAAATATAAGTCTCAATAGAATAAAGTAGATAAGTTCAAAGGCTTAAAAATATATTTTTTCTTTTCTAATGTCTATGTACTCTTTTCTTTAGTAATTAAATGAAATTTACTTATATTTGTTCCAAAAAAAACTAGAGTTCTTCAAACACATACACACACACATACATATATATATATATATATATATATATATATTAATCTTGAATTAGTGTTTCGATGTATCAACTATCACTACATTCATATTGTTTGCACTAATATATACAATAGGAAAACATCAGTTTTATCCTTAAATTTGAACTACTTATCAATTGAATCCTATTTTTCAAGTCACTTCAATTTGCTTCTTTAACTTTACAAATTGTATCAATTTCATCCAAATTGGGTTAAAGAATCTAATTGTATTTTTAAAAATTATTTTAAGATCCCTATAAAATAAATTTGACGGTTATTAAGATTTTTCTTTTTTCAAAACAATATTTAAAAAAATATTCTCAAACTATGATCTTACAACTCTTGAAATAATTTAAAATTTAATTTTAAAGTATTATATAAAATTCTAACATTTTATGTATTAACCTAAAAATAATAAAAAAAAAAATTTTATATATTAATATCAATATAATAAAAACTATAAATTAAACACTTTTAATTATCACTATAATGAATAATAAAATTTTAAATTATTTTTTATTTTTATATATTCCAAAAAAAAATTAAATATTTTTATGTTCCTAGTTAATATTTTTAATACCTTCAATTTTTTTCTCTATTTTATACATTTTTGGTACTTGATCCCTCTAAGAAAAGTTTTTTTAAAATAAAACAGTTAAAAGTTTAGAAATAAATTTTAAAATAATTATAATGTAAAATTTTTTAGAAAAAAAGTTGAAATTTTATAAAATGTTCAGAAAATAATTTTTTTAATTTGCATGTAGAATGGTGAAATTAGAATTTGAAATCATTTTTATATTTTATTTCTTTTCTTGTAAGACAAAGAGAAGATAAAAGGATAAAACTATAATAAATGTCAAATTTATTTTATAGGGATCTAAAAGTAATTTTTAAAAATACAATTAAATTCTTAAATTAGAATTTGAATAGAATTGACATAATTTATAAAGTTAAAAGAGCAAATTGAAATAACTTTTAAAATATGATTCAATTGATAATTAGCGCAAAGTTTAGGATAGAACCAATGGTTTTTCATATACACAATTTGTTAAAGATTTCAATTTGATCAAGTATGAAAGTTTATTTCTTTTCATGTTATTTTATCATTTTTTTAAATGAAATTAAAATTAGAATCCAAATGTTAATTTTATAGATTTTATAGAATAATAATACAATTTAAAAGAACATCTTTAATTAAATATAAAGATAATTGTATTTTGAACAAATTATTTCAAGTTTACAATTGTGAACAAAAAATTAAAAATTAAAAAAATAGAAAAGTTTAAAGATTTCATATATCTTCAAATATCAATTGAAATGTATCTTCTAAATTTTATAAATTTATCATATTAACTTTTTCAATTGTAATTATGTCAAATATTCTTAAAACAAATATAATTAAAACGTACTTTTAAAAATTATTATAAGGTTATTTCCAAAAAAATTATCCAGTTAAAGTTTTTTTTTTTTTAATTTCATAAAAGAAGATTTAAAAAGACTTAACTTCTGAGAAAATTTAAAAAATTGAGATCAGTTTTGAAATTACTTAATAGTGTATTTAGTATAAAGGCACTCCAAAAAAAAAAATTTATAGAATTCATTTTGTAAATCCAAGTTTAATGTATTTGTTTTAAATGAAAATTTTATAAAATTTATTTGAAATTTGAAATTTGAAATTTTTAAATTTGTAAAATTATTTATAATTAAATCATTTTCTAATTGAATTTTCAATTAAAGGTTCATGATATTGTATCTAGATTTTTTATAAGAATAAAATATTTCCTTTTATTATTTTTATTTTCTAACATTTTTATTCCTATATTTTGCTTTATCTTGTAACATTGGATTAAAAAGGTAATTTTTATCAACTAAAATATTAGGTTAAATTGTAAATTTATATCGAATGTAATATTACAAAACATATTCATTTAAATCAAACATATAAAATTAATAGTAAATAAATTTATTTAAAATTCATTTTAAAAAATGAATGAATTTTTTGATATAATTTAACTAAACTCTATAAATAAATTTGATAGCTAATTAATCATTGGTTGGATCATTTATATCTCAACTTTTTTGTGAAAATGAAAAAATTTAAATAAATAAAATTTTTTGGAAACAATCTTATAATAATTTTTAAAATGATATTTAGGTCCTTATTAGAAAATTAGATATAACTGAAATAATTTAAAAGTTATATGATAACTTAACAAAAATTAAAGAATATAATTGAATTGATAGTTGTAGTAAATTTGAGAATAAATGAACCATTAAGTCAAATAAAACTAGTAAAAGAAATGAACAAAAGGATGAACGTAAACAAAGGATTTGAATAAAAGTACTATAAAAGTTTTATCAATAATTGTAAAAATGATTAAGAAAATGGACTAATAAGTGTGTGCTTGTATCATTTATAAATAAAATTTGCCTTTTATAAATTTCTAATAGTTTAAAATCACATTTTTGATTGTTGAAAATAAACTTATTTTCTATAAAGAAGAAAATAAACTTAAATTTCATCCAAAATGGTAACATTCTCACATGACATGAGCCGGTGTTTACTAATTAGGATGGATCTTATCCCTAACTAAATAAATAAAAATATGAAGAAGGCTGACATTGAAAATTACAGTTGTATTTATTTTACTATGGTTAAATGGTGTAGGATGCTTAGTTAACTATTGTTGCTCTTTTACTCTATGTATATAAGAGCACATTAACAACATTTGTATCTATAATATTTTTAGTTGATTGATAAATAAAATACAAATTTTTTTATGATATTAGAGCTGTGGCTAGCTCTTTCTCTCATTTGTTTCTATTTTCCTAAGAAATAAACAACGAAACCCATTTGTTCAACTTTGTTGTTTTACTTTTTTTAATATATCATTTTGTTCCTTGAGTGTTACTAATTAAGAATTTATGGTTATTTTTCCCAAATTCTTTAAAATTTTCTAAATCTAAGTTCGATTCCAAATTTCTTGAATCATACTTATGGTTTCTTCTTCTAAATCGATTGCTGATTCATCTACTATTTGAGATCTTTTTTCTCCATACTTTATCAATCAGTCTGAGAATTACAACTTTGTTATTGTAACTCCAAAGCTTTAATCTATAAATTATTCTTCATAAAAATGATTTTTTTTCTACTTGTTTCAATTAGAAACAAGAGATGATTTCTTGAAGGAACTATTCCTAAGCCTGTAGAAGATGATTTAAATTTTCATTTGTGGACTTGATATGTAATAATATGTTAGTTGCTTGGTTGCTCCAATCTATTTCTAGACCTATTGCTTTTACAATCTTCTACATGAATAATGCTTTACAAATATAGAGAACTTTTCAACAACGATCTTCTCAACCTGATGATTCTAGGATTTGTTATTTGTAATATTTGTTATCCACCACTATACAAGGTATTAGTTTCGTGATGTATATTTTTACCCAACTTAATGTTATTTGGGAGGAATTTAAAAGTTTTAGACAACCTCCATACTATAAATGTGGAAGTTATAATCAAGCATGTTTTCAAAAATATATTGATACTAAACAAGGCTATGTTTTCAAGTTCATTAGTGGCTTGCATAAAATCTTTGATAGTTGAAAATCTCAAATCATTAATATACAATTGTTCCCATCTTTAGATCAGGCTTATAATATGGTCTTGAGAGATGAATCATAAAGAAATTTTCTCATATATTTTCAACCTCTTATTAATGCATCTATTATGGCAGTTTGTGAGGACAAGTCTTCCCTTTCTTATAGCAGATGTGGAAAATTTAGTCATTTAAATGAATTATTATTCTAATATTGTTTACTCACATTATGGAAAAGTTGGTCATTCTCAAGAAAATTACTTCCAACTTATTGTGTTTCCTAAGAATTTTTAGACTAGACCTGGTTGTTTTGCTAAACTTGGTACACAATTAGGATTGATTAATTAAGTTGTTCATTTGCCCCCTATTAATGTTGATTTATATGATTGTGTTGCTAGTATACATATGTCCACTTGTGAATCTCATTTTAGTTTAGTGACATCTCTACCAGTTGGTTCAAGTACTTTTATTCTTTAATTGAGTTTAACACAGGATCATGTTCAGAAGCTTGTTAAGTCGCTTAATAATCATAATGGTTCTTCTTTACAATCTTTTATAGTTTTCAATACTCTAGCTATTCAAGTACTACCGATATGGCATGTATCTTGCCTTCTAATGCTTCTATTTATTCTGTGAAACATACATATAGATTATATGATATTATTTCTCATTCTTGGATATTAGATTCTAGAGCAACTGATCACATCATTTGTTCTTCTTATTATTTTTTCTTATATTGAAATTCATAATAGTTTTGTAGAACTTCCCAATAGTACTAGAGCTATTGTAAGCAATGTTAATAGGTTGTTCATTTCCTTCTTCAGTCATCACTAATGTACTTTTAGTGTCATATGTTACTTTTAATCTTATTTTTATTAACAGGTTACTATACAATAAAAAGTATTTTTTCATAGTGTTTCATGATTATTATAAAATTCATTTCATTTCATCATAGATGACGATTAGACTAGCTAATAAAATTCAATTCATTATATCATGGATGACGATTAGACTAGCTAAGATGCATTATGGTCTTTACTATCTTCAACATATTGCTATTTTATTATTTGTCTCTTCTTATCCTTCCTTATGTTCAATTTCTTGTAATTCTCAGTCTTTGACTAATTCTAGTTTACTTTATACTTCTTTTGCTCATTGTGTAGTAACTCTTAAAATATGGGTAGAAAAGAAAGACTTTTCCAGATCATTCTTTTATTATTACATCTTTATTTGAGCTTATGCATATGGATATATAGGGTCCTTCTTTGAATTTGATATTCATGGTTATAATTATTTTTTTGATAATTGTTGATGATTTCTTTGAAGTTACTTGGATATTTTTAATAAAAATCAAGTCTTAAACCTCTCTTTTAATTTTTTAGTTTCACACTTTTGTTCTTAATAAGTTTAATATTAGTATTAAATATATTAGAACTAATAATGGGGCTAAATTTTTTTTACCTAGTTTCTATCTTAATAAAGGCATTCTTTATAAAAAAAATATTGTCCTTATACACCACAATAAAATAGTGTAGTGTAAAGGAAACATTAGCCTATCCTCAATGTAGCTCAAGTTATTATTTACGCCTCTTTTCATATTTATTTTTAGTGTGATGCTATCCTCATTGCTACTTATATCCTTAATCATATTCCTTCTTCTTTGTTTAATTTTACCACTCTTTTTCAGAAACTATTCAATAAACCATCTTTTTATTCGTATTTTAAAGTCTTTGGTTCTTTTTATTTTGCTTCCTTTCTTTCCTCTTCCATGACCAAATTTATTGCTAGAGCTCGTAAGTGCATTTCTATTGGTTATTATTTAAGAGTAAAAGGCTATAAATTGTATGTTCTTAATGATTATTCTATTTTTGTTTCTAAAGGCTTAATTTTATGGAACTATTTTTCCTTTTAAAAATTCTTCTTCTATATCTCCTTCACTTATATCTCCTTCTTCTCTTTTTATGCCTAAATTTTCTTCTCATTCATTAACTTTAGAATTTGATCCATTATTGCATGTTTCCTCTACACCTCTTTCTTCTTCCTATGATCTTTCTCTTACACCGCATAGGAAAGGTACTAAATTTTAAGAACTCCTAACTATCTTAATGACTATTATCATTTAAAATCTTCATCTGTTGCTACTTTTTATGTTTGGTCTGCTTCTTTTCCTATATAGAATGATCTTCCTTATCATTCTCTTCTCCTGTATATTATCACTTTTTTTATTTATTTCTTCCATTTTTGAACCTTATCACTACACTTAAGCTATTCATTATAATCATTGGCAGCTTGTAATGAAAGAAGAGCTTCACGCTTTTATTGTAAATAAAACTTGAACAATAGTACCTTTGTCTCCTGGCCAATATTTTATTGGCTCAAAATGGGTCTATAAGGTCAAGGTCAAATTCAATTTTGATGGCACTATGGCTGGATATGAGACTCGTCTGGTTACCATTCAAGGCTAAACAAACCACTATCAGACTTTTAGTTTTGATTATTATGAAACTTTTAGTCATGTTGCTAAACATACCATTATCAAATTTATTCTTACTTTAATTGCCATTTAAGGATAGTCCTTACATCAGTTTGATATTAATAATGCTTTTCTTAATGGTGATTTAGTTGAAACAATTTTATATGGCTAATAATTCCTAATGGCCTATAACTTTAAGGGGAGTGTGTTGATCATGCTAAGGAATTTGGTTTGTAAGTTACATAAGGATTTATATGGCCTAAAACTAGCTTCCAGACAATGGAATACTGAAATTTCTAATTGCTTGGTCAAAAATGGATATTCATAATCTAAAGCATATTATTCTCTTTTCACTAAACATGATAAGCTTGGTCAAAAATGGTCAAAAATGTGTTTATATATGTGGATGATATTCTCATTTATAACTCTTTTAATGATCTGATTCACAATATAAAGGTTGTGTTAAGTAAAAATTTCAAACTAAAGGACTTAGGAATTCCTAAGTATTTTATTGATTTGGAAACTACTAGAAGCAAGAATGACATTTTTGTGTGTCAAAGAAAATATGCTCTTGACTTGTTAAAAGAGTATGAATTATTAGGGGCAAAGCCTAGTAATTTTCTAATGGAAGTAAATTATAAACTTTCTCATTTTGATGGAAAATTATTAGAAGATGCTACTATCTATAGATAGCTTGTTGGTAAATTGATGTACTTAATTCTCATAAGACTTGATTTATGCTATAGTGGTTATGTGCTAACTCAGTTTATTGATAAGCATACAAAGAATCATCTTAATGCTACTTATAAAGTGCTGAGATACTTAAAGTCATCATCAGATCAAGGGTTATTCATGTCTTCTACTTCTAAGCTTTAACTTAAAGCTCATTCAAATAGCATAATTGGGGAGGATGTAACGAAGACAGAAAGGTCCCTTACTGGCTTTTGTATTTTTATTGGTGATTCACTTATTAGTTGGAAATCAAAAAAGTAAATTGTTATTAGAAGAACCTCAATAAAAGCAGAATATAGGGCTTTAGCATCAACAATATATGAAGTAATATGGATCATATTTCTTTTGAAATACTTACAAATTGAAAATCAAAAGTTAGCATAAGTTTTCTGTGATAATATGTTTGCTATACATATTAGGGGTGAGCACGGGGTCGGGAAAATTCAAAAATTAAAAATCTTCAAAACCGTACCAAATTTTGAGAATATTAAAAATAAAATCTTCAATACTATACTAGATTTTAAAATCTTTATATCATACTATCCCATTTTTCAGAATAGTTCGATACGGAGATTCGGTTCTTTTGGAACGAATCAGTATGATATGGTACAAAATAGGAATTCAAAAATTTAAATACATCTATCTAAAAAGTATAAATAAAAATATACATCAAATGTATAGAATAAAATTAGAAATAATAACAATATTTTCTATTAAAATTAATAAAATTTAAACAAAATAAAAAATAGATACATAAATATATTAGAATTTGTTAAAAACAAATTGTCAAACAAAAGTAATATCATACTTTTAACCGAATGAGTGCAAATAAAAAAAAAGAAATAGATGAATTAGAAAGGATAAGGAAATGAAAAAAGGTAAGTGTAGTAATAAAAAAAAAAAGTTAATTAAAAGGAAGAAGCAATTTTTTTTCTTTTTATATTGCTTTAATTTTATAATCAAAATTACGTAGTTTTAATTATCTATAATAATAATAATAACATTAATAATTTTAGTTAGCTCATTAACTTTTAGATAATATTAATAAAATTACTTAATAAAAATAATAACTAATAGATTATTAAATATAATAATAAAAAATATATTTTAATTAATAAGATTTGGAAACATAGAATATTAAAATAATTTTCTAATTTTTATATTTTAAATTTAAATTGTGATATAATGGACATTTTACATTTTTAATAATAATAATAATAATAATTGAAAGGGTGCAACTGCCAAAAAAGCAGTTGCTTCCAGGAATAATTGTTCTTGGAAAATATAAATAAAAGTATGTAAATCAAAAGGCAGATAAGAACATACAGAACAAGAAGAAAAACTCTCTATAAAATCTCCCTTCAATAATAGATAAAACACTAGACTAAATAGGGTTGTGGAAAAAGTGTTTTTCCCCTTTTGGTGTGATAAACACTAAACCTAGTATTTTTGATCTTCTACTTGTGGATTCATCAAGAGGTAATTGATCCTACTATTTAATTATATTAGTTCTGCATTTTTATATTGGAGTCAGAGTATGACTGATGATTTTCATGTTAATTGTGAATTAATTTCATTTTTATGGCTTGAAATTGTTGAATTTTTATGTATATGAATATAATTGAAGCAACAACTTCGTGCCCATTTTCTGACTTGTATATTATGTTTCATTTTATGATTTTTACATTTAAAGTACGTAATTCAAAATTTAAAATAATATAAATAACATTAAATTTTGTTAAGTGTAGATAAAGATATGGTTCATCAAAGTTAACCCCTTATAAAGTCGAATTCTAAACTTTTTTCATACTTAAACTTTTTCTAAGGTTGACGATGATATGTTTTTACTCTCTTAGATTAAAAATGTGAAATTCAACCATATACTTATAGATCTCCAAATTAAAATTTGATTGTACCATTGAACTCAAAACAATGTAAAATAAAGGGTAGAAAAATTTTAGAGTCGAAATAATTTTCTTAGGCAGCATATGGCTTGCATGTTGTCACATCCATGTCCTCGAAATTTTGGTTGATAGAATTTAAAATTTATTTAATTAAATATCATTAAGTATTTATTTTAGTTAAGGGTATAATTGAAAAAAATTAAAAGTAAGACATGGATTAAATTGATATAGAAACAAATAGAAAAGGATTTAAGTTTAAGAGGAAAGGAAAGTAAGGAGCAAATTCGATAATTAAGAAAAAGGAAAGAAGCAGTGTTCAAAAAGACCTATAGCAACTAGGGGTTTATTGGCTAGGAATTGCATTGATCAAAGTAGAACTTTAGCTTAATATTGCATTTTCATTGAAAACTAAAGCATTTTAAGTTGTATTTTAGAAGAATATTATGATAGTTTTGGTTGATCATAGGTGATCAACAAGTGGGGAAAAGAACTTAAAGTTTTTAGTTTACTGGAATCTTGGTAAGTGACTCTCTTACCATCTTCTTCTCATGATTCCAACTCTATTCTTGAATTTTTTATCCTTTTTTATTAATGATTGCTTTTGATTATGAATTATAAAGATGAAATATTTAAAGTATGAAATGCATATTAAAATCTTGTTATAAATGTTCCAAAATGAATAAAACATGTGTTGTAGTTAGTTCTGAAATATTTTGGTTGAAAATATATTAATTTTGGATTAAAATTGCATTATTTCAAGTGCAGAATGCCTTTGCTGATCAATCAAGCGAAGCTTGATTGATCACTCTGAGGTGCCACCTCAGTACTCTAAGGAGGCGCCTCGGTGCTAAGGTGGTGCCTTAGTGCACTGAGGAGGTGCCTTAGTACTGAGGAGGCACCTCAATGCACTAAGGAGGTGCCTCAGTACTGAGAAGGCTCCTCTGTGGCTAGTGCCTGTGTCCAAGTGGACTTAAATATAAAATTTCACAACCTAAACTCAACCAGAAGCATGTCAACACCCATAAAAACACTTAAATCACTTAAATTGACCTAAAATGAGTTAAATAGATCGTGTTTCACTAAAGATATGTGTGATTGAGTTACAAACATATGTAACTATGTAATTAAGCTTATTAAGTGAACTTAGAGTTGGTGTGTATCCTTTACTTTAAAAAGTAAAGGATAGTTGAAGGATTAATACTTAATTTTGGTAATAAATGCAAATGATATCAAATCCTAACTAAGAAAAATATCATAAGATTAAGGATTTTAAGTTTGTTAAATTACAAAGCATAATAACATCTGATAAACTTCTAAGTCTATAATATAGAGACTAAATTCATGCTAGATGATAAATCAAACTGAGAAAATATCAAAATAACTAAATGAGATATAAACCAAAGTAAATGGCATGTTCCAAATGTAAATGGAACTAAATTCTATAAGATTGATAATCTATTATTATGATGTTAAGTAAATGTGTGTATATATATATGTATGAGTACAGTTGAGATTGTATTGGCTAATCGGATGAAAATTATCTTTAGGACGATACATAGATTCAAATATGCCTTTAGGATGAATTTGTATAGTTCATAAGTATGCAAACAAATTTATTAAGTAATGATATTATAAGATATAGTCAGTGTGGACTGTGTTAGTAACTTAAATTTCGATACTAAGAATAGTGATACGCAGATCTATAGTATCGTATAAGAGTGATATTATGATATGGTGATAATGTATATTATACAATAAATTATTATGCACATGAAATGAAGCTTATAAGTTCAACAAAGTATAATATACATCACATCACAAAGAAAGTAACGATCAAAACATAGGAAATGAGAATCAAGAAAGGGAAACTATACTAACGTACAATGAACAATTATATTATAAGAACTTCAAGTTTGAATGTAAAAAAAATATTATGTTGATGATAATAATAAAAATTAGTGAAATTATGTATATTTAAATCTTGAGACTTGTTAATAATTTGAGCACTCAATTTTTTTCATTATTTATTATTTTTATATTTATTTGATTATTTATTAAGTGCTCCTTAAAGTTTGAGCTATTCTTGTTATTCTTTTACACTCACTCGGTAATTTTCTTACGGAATTACTCAAACTCTTTATTAAAATTTTTTTTTCAATATAGGTATATAGTATCTGTTTAGCTAGTATTTAGGAGATTCATATAGTATCTGTTTAGCTAGTATTTAGGAGATGGCAGTGTAGTGGACCACAATGTCCTATGAGGTAACCGAGGCGAAGACTCTTGTTAAATATATCATTTGTCATGATGTTGATGTTGAGACAGCTTTTTGAGTTATGATTGAGCCTATAGGAGCATCAGTCCATTTATCAGTTATTAGGGAGGATTATTTAGACAATATATGTACTACCATTCGGGTCTTTTATGAGACTACCACTGATGTACAAGTCACTTTGACCTGGATTTGAGTATATGGAGGATGAGGTCCCTTTTTTTTTGCTTTGGTGTAGGGCTATAGCCTTAGTGCTATTCTTGTCCTTTTTTCTTTAGGGTTAAGTGTTTGATAGCTAAGCTCTAGGCTGGAGTGGTGCTAATTATGGATGCATAGTTATCCTCAGACGTAGATCTCGAGGATTTGAGAGAGAGGGTTTTTAGAGATTATTATGTTATTTGATTTTAAAATCAACTATATAATAACCAATACTCTTATTGCATATATTTAGCTGATAATATATGGTGATAGGTCACCAATGTAATTATGTTTATATAAATATATGTTATGCTATATTTTTAGTCTACCATTTGCTATTAAAAAACTATTATTTTAAGAGATATAGTGTTTATGGTTATTAATGTTTAAGTTTAATGCTACCATTTAATAGAAATATCATTTTATAGTCCTTGTTATTAAGAGATTCTTTTTGATAGTCTTTAGGCAATACTTTTTACTGTCATTACCACTATCGAATGGGTATTCAGGTGGGGTACGATGGGGAAGGGTGTTACATTTTATTGGCATCAGAGCTCTTGGTTATTAGGTTTTATAGACACTGAGAAATATTAAATATGGTGGATACTAGTAATGAATTGATTTTTGATGGCAAGAATTATTAAAATGTATTAATTTAAATTTCAGGAAGATGGTAAGAACTAGAGGTGGTCATATAGGACGTCGTGGTCAAGGTAGGGGTAGAGGTAGAGGACGTGATGTCTAGTATGATAAAGCTGACTTAGTAGAATTAGCTAATCTCTTAACTAGGAGTTAAGTATTGCCAGGAGAATCATATTCATCGTCGACATCAATTGGCAAAGAGAGGGATGAAATACATAATGCTCAAATAGGTAATCAACAAGATAGTTCCATACCGGCTGCTTCTATCTTAATTTTTGAGAATGTGTCGAGGAGACCCCATAATAACTATTAACCTCCACAGCCAACAAACATGCCAAATTATCAAGCACCACTAGTAGCACATATCGATGCCACTGATTTAGCACGTACAATAGCAATGGTAATTTTGGAAAGGAAAAGACATAGGAAACCGGGGGACATTGTCAAACATACTAAGAAGTGTGGAGCATATTGTAACAGCCCAAGATCACTCGGCCCACGAGGTATTGTCCACTTTGGGGACCGACCCAGTCCAACCCTCATGGTTTTGTCCTCAAAAGGCACCTCGTGAAGGAAGAAGGCACTGTATCCATATAAGGCATGCCAACTACCCACTTCCATCCGATGTGGGATCTCACAATCCACCCCCATTAAGGAGCCCAGCGTCCCCGCTGGCACACCGAACCCGAGGATTCAGCTCTGATATCATTTGTAACAGCCCAAGATCACTCGGCCCATGAGGTATTATCCGTATTGGGGACTGACCCAGTCCAACCCTCACGGTTTTATCCTTAAAAGGCGCCTCGTGAAGGAAGAAGGCACTGCACCCATATAAGGCATGCCAACTACCCACTTCCATCCGATGTGGGATCTCACACATATGACTTTCATGGTACTTTAGACCCTGGTCAAGCTGACAAGTGGGTTAAGATAATGGAAAAAGCCTTTACTATATTACAATTAAGTAATGAAAAGCATGCAAGCAATGTATATGGCCTTATATTTGATAAAGTTAATGATTGGTTAACCTGGGTAGAGAATTTATATGGAGAGGTTTTCATATGGCAAGTATTCAAAGAGGAGTTCAATAGGGAATATTTAACTAAGATATTTCAGAAGCAAATGAGAACATATTTTGTTAACTTAGTATAAGGTCTGATGGTTGTTAGGGAGTATACTGACAAATTTGAGGATTAGTACAAGTATGCAAAAGATATGTATCCTACAGAAGAGATGAAAAGTGAGAAGTTAAGGGATGAATTACATGTCTCCTTACATGGAAAACTTAATATGTATGTTGGCACAACCTTTAGAGGATGGGTTGAAAAGGCAATAGAGCAAGAAAAGTTGGACAAGGAGTTGGCAACTATAAATCGTGCAATATCTTATTACCTTGAAGGAACATTGAGGCAGTCTTGGAAGGGTGGTAGTGGTAAGAAGACAAGATTTTCTCTTTATTCTAGGAATAATGTGAGAACTGGAGGCAATAATAGGCCACAAGGTAGCCAAATGTCTGTGAGACAACCCATGGCACCACTTAGGCCTGTTGATATTGGGAATGCCCCAATAGCAGGAGCTACTATATCTTGGTGTAATGTTTGTAGGAGGAATCATATGGGTAGTTGTAGAAGAAGTGGAGTTCATTATTTTAAGTGTAATAAGATGGGGCATTATGCTCCTAAGTGTACAGAGGATATGTTAGAGGAGCAATATGTAAAAGGATTAAATGCTTTTAGAAATGGAAAAGCTGGTAGACCTTTAAACCCAGTAGATCAACTGCTATGCACAGTGAAGTAAGTAGGGTAGCTCTACGAGCTCAACAGAGGCCTATTAGATAAGCAAATATAGAAAAGAATGTGCAGTAAGATAGAATTTATATAGTGACAGAGCGTGATGATGAGAATGCACCATATATGATAATGGCTACGGCTTACATTTCTAATAAGTTAGCTTGTATACTGATTGATCCTGGTACTACACTTTCATTAATATTATCTGTATTCATCATGTATAATAAACTTAAGTCGTATGATAGGAGTGAACATGTAGTTGTAAGTATGCCAATAGGTATGAGCATGATTTGTAAAACAGTTATTAAGGATGTTTCAGCAAGGATAGGAGAAGATGAAATGAAATGGGATTTCATGCCTTTGCGGATTAATGAGTTCGATGTTATATTTTGTATGGATGGTTTAAGCCAATATTAAACAAATGTGAATTATCATGAAAGGCAAGTAGTATTTGAGAAAGAATATGGAGGAAAAATTTATTTTGTGGGAGAAGGTAAGAAGGTGCCTATTAAGATTATTTCGGCTATGACAGTATAAAGTATCTTAGAAAAGGTGTGAAGCTTATTTAGCTTCTGTGATTGATAGAGAAAATGAAGGAGTATCTTTGGAGAGTGTGCCTATGGTAAGTGAATTTAAATATGTATTTCCAAAGAATTTACCAGGTTTGCCACATGAGAGAGAAATTGAGTTCAAAATTGGACTTTTACCAAGAACAGCACCCATATTGCAAGTACCGTATAGGATGGCTTTAGCTGAATTGAAGGAGTTGAAAGTACAATTACAAGAGTTATTAGATAAAGAATTTATCCAACCTAGTTTCTCTTCATGGGGTGAACCTGTGCTATTTATAAACAAGAAGGATGGATCATTGCGATCATGAATCAATTATAGACAACTAAACAAGGTTACAATTAGGTATAAATACCCATTGCCAAGACTAAAAGATTTATTTGATCAGCTGTAAGGAGCAACAGCATTTTCAAAGATAGATTTAAGGTCTGGCTATCACCAATTGAGAATTAAGGAGTCAGATGTTCCTAAAACTGCCTTTAGATTGAGGTATGGACATTATGAATTCCTAGTAATGCCATTTGGGCTTACGAATGCACCAGCAGTAATTATAGATTATGAACCAAGTTTTCAAACCATATTTAGATAAGTTTGTAATTGTGTTCATTGATAATATTCTAGTGTATTCTAAGTCAAATGAGTAATATGATGATCATTTGAGAATAGTATTGGAAATTTTGAGAGATAAGTAGCTATATGCAAAGTTTAGCAAATGTTAGTTTTGGTTGGATAAGATTATGAGTTTTGGTTGGATAAAATTATATTTCTATGACACGTGATATCCACAAAAGGGATATATGTTGATCCTAATAAAATTAATGCTATAGTGAATTGGGAACTGCCAAAGAATATGACTGAAGTTCAAATTTTCTTCGGTTTGGCAGTTTATTACAAAAGGTTTGTGCAAGATTTCTAAATTATTGCATCATCATTGAAAAAATTATTGAGAAAGAATGTGAAGTTTGAATGGACTCCTGTGTGCCAACAGAGTTTTGAGATTTTGAAGAAAAAGTTGATTGTTGCGCCTGTGTTATCATTACCTATTGAAGGAGATAAATATGTGGTATATAGTGATGCTTCAAGAAAAGGAATTGGTTGTGTATTAATGTAAGATGGTAAGGTGATTGCCTATGCATCAGAGAAATCAAGACCACACGAGCAGAACTATCCCACCCATGATTTAGAATTGGCAGTAGTGGTCTTTGCATTGAAGATATGAAGGCATTATCTCTATGGGGAAACATATCAAATATTCACAGACCATAAAAGTTTGAAGCACATATTAAGTCAGAAGGAATTGAATTTGAGACAAAGGCGATGGGTGAAATTGTTTAAGGATTATAATTATACAATTGAGTATCACCCCGGTAAGGCCAATATAATAGTAGATGCACTTAGTCAGAAAATGACTAGGAATCTATACTACATTCGTGTAATAATTCATTATTAGTGGAGTTAAGGGAATTAGGTATTGATTTTAGCTTAGATACTTCAGAAGTTATGTTGGCTACTTTGAAAGTAAGACCACTATTAATAGAAAGGATAGTACAACCACAAAAAACTAATGATGATGAAGAAAAGTTATGTGAGGATATTAAGAATGGAAGAAATAAGAATATGACTTGTGATAGTGATGGAGTGTTGAGAATAGAAAAAAAGAATATTTGTGCCGAATGTGGATGAATTAAAAAGAGAAATTTTAGAGGAAGCACATTATTCTGCTTATGTAATGCATCCAGGTAGCAAAAAAATGTACAAAATTTTAAGAGAGCATTACAAGTGAAAAGGAATAAAGAAAAACATAACGGATTATGTTTCCAAGTGCTTAACTTATCAACAAGTTAAGGTTGAGAATAGGCATCCAGCTGGTTTATTGCAATCTTTGCCAATACCAAAATGGACATGGGAAGATATAACTATAGATTCTGTGGTTAGGTCGTAAAGAACTCAAAAAGGAAATGATGTAGTATGGATAATTATGGATAGATTAACCAAGTCAGCACATTTCTTACCAATGAAGATTAATTACAACTTAAACAAGTTGGCAGAGTTGTATATTAGGGAAGTGATAAGGTTGCATGGAACACCGGTGTCAATTGTGTTAGATCATGATCCAAAGTTTACCTTACGATTCTAGCCAAGTTTATAAGAAGCTTTAGGTACTGGATTAAGGTTTAGTACTACTTTTCACTCCTAAACTATGGACAATCTAAAAGAATAAACAAGTATTAGAGGATATATTGAGAGACAGTGCCTTAGATTTTGGTGGAAATTGAGATAAACAAATGCTTTTAATGGAATTTGCTTATAATAATAGTTATCAAAGTAGTTTAGATATGGCACCATTTAGGCTCTATATGGCTGGAAGTATCGAACATGAATTTATTGTGAAGAAGCTGGAGAAAGAAAATTGTTGGGTCCTAAATTAGTTTAGTTAACAACAGATAATATCCAAATATTAAGGGCAAATCTCAAAGCGGCTCAGGATTGACAATAGAGTTACGCTAATCTTAAGCAAGCCAATATTGAGTTTAATATGGGTGATAAGGTATTCTTAAAGATATCTCTATAGAAAGGCATAATAAGGTTTGGTAGGCGAGGAAAATTAAGCCAAAGATATATCGGGCCATACAAAGTGGTTGAGCATATTGGACCCGTAACTTATCGATTAGGCTTACCACCAAAATTAGTGGGAGTGCATGATATATTTTATGTGTCGATATTGAGAAGATATTGAAGTGATCCCATGCATGTTTTGCAAGAATAACTAGTGGAATTGAAAGACAATTTGAGCTATGAAGAAGTGCCAGTGGCTATTTTAGCTAAGGATCAAAAGGTGCTAAAGAATAAAGTTATTATGTTAGTTAAAGTATTGTGGAAAAATCATTCTTAGGAGAAAAGCTACTTGGGAGAGAGAAAAAGACATTAGACAGCAGTATCAAAATTTATTATGACATAAGTAAAGGAACTTTGTGCAAATTTGAGGATGAAATTTTTTTTTAAAGGGAAAGAATTATCACATCTGTATCCTTAAAACTTTAGTTGATAAAATTTAAGATTTATTTAATTAAATATAATTAAGTATTTATTTTAGGTAAGGGTATAATTGAAAGAAATTAAAAGTAAGACATGGATTAAATTAATAGAGAAACAAATAGAAGAAGATTTAAGTTTAAGAGGAAAGGAAAGTAAGGAGTAAATTAGAGAATTAAAAAAAATAGAAAGAAGTAGTGTTCAAAAACGTAAGAGAAGAAGAAGAAGAAGAGGAAGTCACTTGTGAGGCTTGAAAAAGAGGAAGAGCTATAGTAACTAAGGTTTTGTTGGCTAGGAATTGCATTGATCAATGTAGGATCTTAGCTTGATATTGCATTTTCTTTGAAAACTAAAGCATTTTAAGTTGTGTTCTTGAAGAAAATTATGATAGTTTTAGTTTTTCATAGGTGATCAATAAGTGGGGGAAAGAACTTGAAGTTTTTAATTTGCTGGAATCTTGGTGAGTGACTTTCTTACCATCTTCTTCTCATAATTCTAACTCTATTCTTGAATTTTTTTATCCTTTTTGATTAATGATTGCTTTTGATTATGAATTATAAAGATGAAATGTTTAAAGTATGAAATGCACATTAAAATCATGCTATAAATATGTTAAAATGAATAAAACATGTGTTGTAGTGAATTCTGAAATGTTTTGGTTGAAATTATATTGATTTTTGGTTGAAATAGCATTATTTCGAGTACAGAATACCTCTTTGATCGATCAGGCAACGTCTCAGTGCACCGAGGAGGCATTTCAGTGCACTAAAGAGGCGCCTCAGTGCACTAAGGAGGGGTATCAATGCTGAGGAGGTGCCTCTATGGCCAGTGCATGCGACTAAGTGGACTTAAATGCAAAATTTCACAACCTAAACTCAACTAGAAAAATGTCAACACCCATATAAACACTTAAATTACTTAAATTAACCCAAAATGAATTAAATAGAACTTATTTTACCGAAGATATGTGTGATTGAGTTACAAATATATGCAACTATATAATTGATCTTATTAAGTGAACCTAGAGTTTATGTGCATCCTTTAATTTTTAGTTCAAGGATTAATACTTAATCTTTGCAATAAATGCAAATGATATCAAATCATAACCAATCAAAATATCATAAGGTTAAGGATTTTAAGTTTATTTAATTACAAAGCATGATAACATCTGATAAACTTTTAAATCTTCAACATAGAGACTGAATTCATGCTAGATGATAAATCAAACCAAGAAAATATCAAAATAAGTACATAAGATATAAACCAAAGTAAATGGCATGTTCCAAATGTAAATGGAACCGAATTCTATAAGATTGATAATGTGTTATTATGATGTTAAGTAAATGTATACATATGTGTGTGTGTGTATATATATATATATAGTGAGATATATATGAGATATACACGAGTACAGTCGAGATTATATTGGCCAACCAAATGAAAATTGTCTTTGGGACAGTGCATAGATTTAAAGATGCTTTTGGAGTTAATCTGTATGGTTGATAAGTATGCATATGAATTTATTGAGTACTGATGTTATGAGGTATAGTCAGTGTGGACTGTGTTAGTAACTTAAGTTTTGATACTAAGAATAGTGATACGTGGATCCATAGTGTTGTATACGAGTGATATTATGATATAGTGATAATGTATATTATACGATATATAATTATGAATGTGAAATAAAGCTTATAAGCTCAACAAAGTATAATATACATCACAAAGAAAGTAACGATCAAAATATGGGAACTGAGAATTGAGAAAGAAAATTATACTAACGTACAATGAATAATTGTATTATAAGAACTTCAAGTTTGAACGTAAAAAAAAATATTATGTTAATGATAATAATCAAAATGTAGTGAAATTATTTATATTTAAATCTTGAGACTTGTTAATAATTTGAGCACTCAATTTTATTTTTTATTATTTATTATTATTATATTTATTTGATTGTTTATTGAGTGCTCCTTGATGCTTGAGCTATTCTTGTTATTCTTTTACACTCACTGGGTAATTTCCTTACGGAACCCTTTATTTTTTTTAAAAAACACTTCAATATAGGTATATAGTATATGTTTAGCTAGTATTTGAAAGATGCAGTATAGTGGACCACAATAACCTATGAGGTGACCAAGGTGGAGACTCTGGTTAAGTATATCATTTATCATGATGTTGTTGTTGAGATGACTCTTGAGCATATAGGAGCATCAGTCCATTTGTCAGTTATTGGGGAGGATTATTTAGAGAGTATATGCACCACCATCCGGATCTTTTACGAGACCACCACTGATGTACAAGTCACTTTGACCTGGATTTGAGCAGATAGAGGATGAGGTCCCTTTTTATTTTTGGCTTTGGTGTCGTGCTACAGCTTTAGTGCTATTTTTGTCCTTTTTGCTTTGGAGTTGGGTGTTTGATAGTTGAGCCCTATGCTGGAGTGGTGCTTATCATGGATGCATAGTTATCCTCAGACAGAGATCTCAAGGATTTGAGAGAGAGGGTTATTAGAGCTTATTATATTATTTGATTTTGAAATCAATTGAATAAGAACTAGTACTCTTATTATATATATTTAGTTGATGATGTATGGTGATAGGTCACCAATGTAATTATGTTTATGTAAATATATATATGTTATGCTATATTTTTAATATGCTACTTGCCATCAAATTATTATTTTGAGAGATATAGTGTTTATGGTTATTAATGTTTAAGTACGATGCTACCATTTAATAGAAATACTATTTTATAGTTCTTGTTGTTACGAGATTCTTTCTGGTAGTCTTTAAGTAATATTTATTTCTGTCATTACCACCATTGGATGGGTGTTCAGGTAGGGGTGTTACACATGCACCACTGCTAGAGAGTAGACAAGGGTTGGCTGCAAAAAGAAACAAAAACAGCCCCACGTGACATGATGGCACGTAAGGGACCTCCAAACGACCATTTTCAATGCCGCCAACACCATTAGACTTTAAATTTTTTGCAGAATTTTTCTATGTATTAAAATAACTTTTTTGATAATTAAATTATTTATTTTCTAATTTTTTGAAAAAATAAAAATTCAAAATAAAATTATTTATTTTCTAATAATTAGTTATTTTTTATAAATTGTAATTGATGGGGTTAAGGTCCAGTGGGTGAAAAATATTTTTTCTAAATATGAAAATTTATTTTTAACTCATTTTAGTGATTAATATACAATTTTAATTGAATTTTTATAATTTTTCTAAATATAAAAATTAATTTTTAACTCATTTTAGTAATTAAAATACAATTTTAATTAAATTTTTATATTGAAATATTCATGATAAATTGTATATTTATCCAAAAACTATGATTCTGGTCTTAAAAATTTTCTAAAATTAAGGAGAAACCCTATGTATAATTTTTAATTTTTTATTGTCTCTTGAGTTCTGGTTTGGACCTATATTTATTCTATATTTATGGATTGAGAATTTTTTCTAATAGGTTGATTTAATATTTGTTAAAGGAATAATATCTTGATTGAGGAGACGACTTTGTTTGAGAGATTATAGGAAGTTCAGAAGAAATCAAAGAGATCCTGAGTGCCCACAATTGAGGCATCCTCCTATAGTTGTGAGAAGTCAACAACAGAAGCTAATGCTGAGACTTTTAAGAAGAAATCTCTCCGAATGTAGAATAGATAGTAGACATACACTCATAGAGCATGTCAAAACCGTGAACAATATGATTCAAACTATTATCAGTAATGGTTATGTTATATACAATTACTATAAAATTATGGCCCTAGAAAACACTTTACTTTTTTTTCTTTTGAGCAATTTTCTAAGTTTCAAGGCCAAACTTTTTAAAATTGAATAATATGGAAGAATCAGGTACAAAAGAGATTTTCTAAAAGGAAAATCTGGAATATATTAAACATTAGTTTATATGTTTTTGGAGAATTACAACTTAAAGAATTTGTACAAATCTTCCATTTTAAGTGTGAGTTCCAGCCTTAGGACTTGAAGATGTCCTAACCCAAGATATCCATAGATTAAAAACTATGTTAATTATATCTTGGATAGAGAGAAATTTGAGGGATCTCTTTCTAGTACAGTTAGATACATAAATCTAAGTGAATATTTTTATGTATTAGTTATCCAATTTATGTACATAATGTTATATATATATATTTGTTCATTTATTTATTTAAGTATCTATCTATTTATATAAATTGTTAAGTTATTACTTCATAATATGAACATTTTATGATTGGTAGAATTCATAAGAATTCTTATTTAGAATTATAATTGGCGCAATTTGAATTAAATTATAAAATTTTTAACATTTGAAATTGAATGATGATTGGGAACATAGTGAACTTTCTCATTTAATGCATATGAAAATATTTAATAATTTAATTTGAAATTGTGACTGAATGATGTGTATAAGTAATTACATTTATGACTAACTATAGCATCCAAGAATATTATAGCTGAACTAAATAAGGTTGAGCAATTGAATGGTGATAATTACAACATATGGCACCTGAAAATATAATATGTCCTTGAGGATCAAGAAGCTTTAAAGACTATCAATAATGCTATGGAGGAGCCCAAAACTGGTGGGAAAAATGTGAACAATATGCAACATAAGCATAATATGGTTGCTTTCAATGCCTAAAAGAAGAAGGATTTCAATGCTAGAAGAATTCTCATAAGTTCCATGAATGATGATTTAGTATATGAGTACTAATAGTATTCGATTGCCAATGCAATGTGGGTCACTTTAAAGGGGAAGTTTGAAGGGACTACTGATACATCTCGCTAGTTAATTAATAACTAGGATTTGTAACAATATATTGGAACCGTTGCCCAAGAATCTATCTGGCATAAACTAAAGAGAATTAGTAATATTAGTTATCTAAAAACTAGCACCTCTAATTATCAAGGATTGGAATGCAACATGCTCGAAGCAAATTCAGAAAATAGCTCTCGTAAGAATTCAAGAAAAATCAATTAAGAATTTGAATAATATCCATCAACTTATGAAAATAATAATGTTTGATACAAGTATTTATAGACTTATAATTTCAAACCTAAACTGATTCTAAAAGAAATAACTCTTTAGGAATAAACAATTATACTCCTAATTAAACACAACTTCTAATATAAATAAAACTCCTAATTAACAGAAAATCGGATAGGAAATCATTATCGAGACATGGGTGTGTTGTCATTATGAAAAACTGGTAGACTGTTACACAGCTTGGAACATGGGCGGGCCTTAATCATACACAGTCGTGTTTCGACTATGATTTTGAGACAGAACATTATACGGTCTGATGTACGGGCGTGTCTCTAGCCGTATATCCTTCTGGATGTTTTAGGCTCCTTGTACATGGGCGTGTCTATGGCCCATGTACCCTACTGACTGTTTTAGGTACTCGACACACGAGTGTGTAGAAGGTTATATGGGCGTATATTGTCTTGAACATATCTAACTAAGTTAATTGACTTAGTTTCTAACAAATCACTTCCTTTTTGTACCATAAGCTCAAATTGCTCTCGCACAAGTCCCACTATAGCCTCTTGCATCTTCTTAGCTCATGATCTAATTATGGGTCCTCCATCATAGCTCAAAGGATTTGTATTTGGTGTAGTGTCCTTATGTCCATATGCATCACTCCCCCCTTCCTCGAAAGGATTCACCCTCGAATCTTCACCTTAATAATCAAACAAAAGAAGGTCAGATACATTAAAGGTTATGGAAACATTATACTCACCTAGAAGATCTAATTTTTAGGCATTCTCATTCACTCTTGCCACAACTTGAAACGGTCCATCTCCTCTAGGGTGTAGCTTAGATTTCCTTTGATTAGGAAACCTCTCCTTGTGCTAATGCAACTAAACCCAATCTCCAGGCTCAAAAATCAACTATTTGCATCCTTTATTCCTTTGATTTACCACTTGTTGATTTTACCTTTCAATATTTTGCCTTACCTTTTTATGTAAATTGCGTATGAAATCTGCCTTTCGAATACCATCTAAATTAACTTGCTCACTCATAGGGAAAGGTGATAGATCCAATGATGTTAAAGGATTAAAACCTTACACAATTTCAAAAGGTGAATAATGTGTAGATGAATGCACAGCCCTATTATATGCAAACTCTACATGAGGCAAAATATCATCCCAAGATTTCACATTCTTCTTAATTATAGCACGTATGAGTTGTCCTAAGGTCCTATTCACATCTTCAGTTTGACCATCGGTTTGTGGATGATATGCAGTACTGAATAAGAATTTAGTTCCTAATTTCACCCACAAAGTCTTCCAAAAGTAGGACAAAAACTTAGTATCCCTATCACTCAAAATAGTTTTAGGTATACCATGCAAACGCACTATATTCTTAAAGAACAAATCAGCAATATACGATGCATCATCAGTTTTATGACATGGAATAAAATGTGCCATCTTAGAAAACCCATCCATAACTACATATATGCTATCATTACCACACCTAGTCCCAGGTAGTCCAAGTACAAAATCCATGGATATATCTGCCCAAGTTGATTGTGGAACAGGCAATGGTATATAAAAACCATGCGGATGCACTTTAGACTTAGCTTGCAAACATGTAATGCAATTAGTACAATACTTAGATACATCTCGTTAGTTATCTAACAACTAGGATTTGTAACAAACTATTGGAACCATTGCCTAAGGATCTATTTAGTATAAACTAAAGGGAATTAGCAATACTAGTTATCTAACAACTAGCACCTCTAATTATCAAGGTTTTGAATTGCCTTGAATTGCAACACGCTCGAAGCAAATTTAAAAAATTGCTCTGGCAAGAACTCAAGAAAATTTAATTAAGAATTTGAATAATATCAATTAACTTATGAAAATAATAATGTTTGATACAAGTATTTATAGACTTGTAATCCTAAACCTAAGCTAATTCTAAAAGAAACAACTTTTTAGGAATAAATAACTATACTCCTAATTAGACACAACTTCTGATATAAATAAAACTCCTAATTAACATAAATACAAATCCTTTGAGCTATGATGGAGGACCTATAACTAGATCACGAGCTAAGAAGATGTGAGAGAATATAATGGGACTTATGTGAGAGCAATTCAAACTTATAGGACAAAGAGGAAGTGATTTGGTGGAAACTAAGTCAATCAACTGTAACAATCTATTGGAACTGTTGCCCAAGGATCTATCTAGCATAAACTAAAGGGAATTAGTAATACTATTTATCTAACAACTAACACCTCTAATTATCAAGGATTGAATTGCAACACGCTCGAAGCAAATTCAGAAAATAACTCTCGCAAGAACTCAAAACATTTAATTAAGAATTTGAATAATATCAATCAACTTCTGAAAATAATAATGTTTGATACAAGTATTTATAGACTTGTAATCCCAAACCTAAACTGATTCTAAAAGAAACAACTCTTTAGGTATAAATAACTATACTCCTAATTCGACACAATTTCTAATATAAATAAAACTCCTAATTAACATAAAATCGGATAGGAAATTATTATCGAGACATGGGCATGTCAAAGAAGACATGAGCGTATTGTCATTGTGAAAAATTAGCAGACTATTATATAGCTTGGAACACGAGCAGGCCTTAATCATACATGAGAGTGTTTCGACTATGATTTTGAGATATAACATTACACAGTCTAATGCAAGGACGTGTCTCTGGCCATGTATCCTTCTGGACATTTTAGGCTCCTTAAACATGGGCGTGTCTATGGCCTATGTACCTTACTGACTGTTTTGGGTACTCGACACAAGGGAGTGTAGAAGGCCACATGGGCGTGTATCATCTTGAACACAACTAACTAAGTTAATTGACTTAGTTTCCACCAAATCACTTCCTTTTTGTCCCATAAGCTCGAATTATTCTCGCACAAGTCCCACTATAGCCTCTCGCATCTTCTTAGCTCATGATCTAGTTATGGGTCCTTCATCATAGCTCAAAGGATTTTGTATTTGGTGTATGTCCCTATGTCTATATACATCAACTACTGTCTTTAAACTAAGACAACTGACCTTTATATTTGACATTTACAAGAAGATTCCTAATAAGCCTATAAAATAACACTTGAAGGATATGTTAAATATGATGATAGAACTCAAAGCAGCTAGGCACAACATCATTGATGAATAGTAAGTTCAAGTTGTTATCCAGTCTCTCCCAAATAGTTGGGAACATATTAAGGTTAATATGACTCATAATGAGAATATTAAGACCTTTATTAACATTGTGCATCACTTGAAATTGGAAGATAAGTGCTTTAAGGTTACCACACCAAATGCTTATGCATATATGGCTGAATTAAGTTCCAATAAGGCTTTTAAATTTAAGCATAAGAGGCTCAATAATAATTGGAAAGGTAAAGGCAAAATGAATAAGACTGGACGTGGACTAAATAAATGAAACAAGCAATTTAAACATAAAAAAGGAAAGTGTGATAAAAGAAAGGATAAGACTAAAGTGAGTTGTTACAATTATAGTAACTTGGGTCATTTTACTTATGAATGCACTAAGGCTAAAAAAGTATCGTCTTATCTAAGTCCTTCCAAAATAAGCTATATTTTTTAATTTTTTATTTCTAGTACTATATTGCTTACTAAAACTAATCCTATATGGACTGTAGACTTAGGACTCATGTAACAAAATAAAAGGGAATTTTTGAAAGATTTTCTGTCTTATTTCACTAAGAGAATTACAATATATAGACATCTAACATGATCAGATCCTTTAATCCTATAGTTTAATATAGTAAGCATAATCAGATCCCTTAATCCTATGCCTATTACAGCAGTAATTACATCAAGAATATATACAGTAATAATGAAAATATTAGAGAGGTAATCAAGGGATATATAGTTATATAAAAAAACTAAATAAGGAAAGAAGAACATATTGACATCCCCCTTCAAATTGATGCGGGTAAGTCTATCAACATCAATTTGCTACTGAGAAACTTATGTCATTGGGGCGTCAAAGATTTTTTAAAGACATCAGTTATTTGAATATTAGTAGTAAGATGAGGAAGAGTGATAACATCGCGAGTAAAGGCCTCCCTAATGTAATGACAGTCCACCTCTATGTGCTTTATGTGTTCATGATATACTGTATTCGCATCTATTTGAATGGCACTAGTGTTATCACTATGAAGTGGAGTAAGATCAGTTTGAGGAAATCCAAGTTCATAAAGAAGACCACATAACCATACAATTTTAGAACAAGCTATAAATATGGCTCTATACTAAGCTTCCACGGAAGATTTAGAGACACGGTCCTGCTTTTTACGCTTCTAAGAAATCAAGGCATTGCCAAGAAAAATGCATCATCCTGTTGTAGACTTCCTAGTATCCATACATCTAGCCCAATCTGCATCACTATACGCAGTCAAATGAAGAGTGAATCTTGTAGGAAAAAATAACCAATGAGTAAGTGACCTATTAAGTATCGAATAATATGATGAACTGCAACAAGATGAAGATGTCGAGGCGATTGCATAAATTTGCTAGCTATATGGACAACATAAGAGATATCAGGCCTTATAATTATTAGGTAGATAAGAATACCAATAAGTTGCCTATATAAAAATGGATCAGGCAAAAGCTCGTCTTCATCTTTTCAGTATTTTACATTCACCTCTATTCGCGTATCAACAACAGTAGCATCCTTTAAACTAGCTAGCTCAATGAGATCTTGGATATATTTATGTTTATTTAAGAATAACCTATGATCTCGAGAGTGAACTTCTAGCCCTAAAAAAAATGTGAGATGCCCAAGATCTTTCATTTGAAATGTACTATACAACAAATTTTAAAGCTTACTGATCAGACCCTTGTCATTGCTAGTGATGATAAAATCATCAACATAGACTAAGAGAAAGACCATACCAGTGGTTGTCTTATGAAAGAAGAGAGATGAATCATATTGACTTTATTGAAAGAGAAGTTGAGAAGAGTGCTACAAAACTTCTTAAACTAGGATCTAGGGGCCTACTTCAACCCATACAAAGAGCGTATTAGCTTGTAAACTTTATGAGGAGCCGTTATTAATATACCGAGTGGAAGTTTCATGTAAATCTCTTTCTTAAAGTCCTCATTCAAGAAAGCATTTTTTACATCCATCTGATGTAAAGGCCAAGATTTAGAGGATGTAATAGCAAGAATGGTTCTCACCGTGGTCATCTTAGCAACTGGTGTGAATGTTTCTTCATAGTCAAGGCCATATTCTTATTTATTTCCAAAATCATCCAATCGAGCTTTGTATCTATCTAAAGAGCCATCAGACTTGAGTTTCACAGTATAGACCCACTTACTACCAATTGGCTTAACTTTTGGAGGAAAAAAATAATATCCTAAGTATGGTTTTCCTCAAGTGCTTGAAGTTCTGCTTCCATTGCTTTGTTGCCAACACTCATGTTTCATAGCCTGTTTATAATAAGTGGGAATAGAAATAGAAGACAAAGTAGTAGATATAGTTACAGGGGTTGAAAAACCATACCTTTTAGGAGGTTTGTGAGTTCTACAGCTTCTTCGAAGAGGAGGTTGATCATTGGAAATAGGTAGAACAAGATCAGATGCCATAAGAAGATTTAGAGGAACCTCAATGAGACTTTTAAGAGGATCATATGCGAAAGGAGTACGTCTATAATAAACATAACCAGGTTTAAATTTTTGCACGGGTGTTGGCAACTCGGGAAAATACGGTAAAATAGATAGAGAAGGGAATTCTGAATTCTATTGTGTGCTAAAGAAGGGCTGATTTTTTAAAAAAATTACGTTCCTATAGACACGATTTTGACGGGCATGAGGATCATAGTAAAGAAATCCTTTTTAGGTTCAAGCATATCCTAAGAAAGCACACTTAATAGATTGGGCAGTAAGTTTAATTCTCTCATGTGCAGGAAGGTGAACAAAATAAACACATCCAAAAATATGAAGATTGGAATAATTTAGTGCATGCCCAAACAAGCAAAAGTAGGGAAAATCATTTTTCAAGTTGGGAGATGGTAATCTATTAATTAAATAAACAGCAGTAGACAAAGCTTCACACAAAAAAGTAGAAGGAACATAAGACTCAATTAGAAGAGTTCGAACAACATCAAAAAGATGACGATTCTTTCTTTCAGCCACACCGTTTTGTTGTGGAGTAAAAGGACAAAAATGTTATGATATGATCTCATGACTTTGAAGAAAAAATTGAATTAAAATTCATTTGACATATATTCACCACCTGAATCAAATTGCAAGTTTTTGATTTTGGCAGAAAATTATGTTTCAACTAAAGCAAGAAAGACTTTAAATACAAAAAAAAACCTCACTTTTAGACCAAAAAAAATATACCCAAGTAAAGCGAGTGAAATCATCGATAAATGTAACAAAGTATTTGTAATATTCATGAGAAATTATAGGCGCAATACCTCATACATCAGTATGTATAAGTTCAAAAGGTTTGGCAGTGTGGGTTTTATATAATGGAAAAGGAAGCGTTTTGCTTTTACCAAGTTTGAAAGATGCATAATCAATAATATCACTATTAGAAGAAGTTAAATTTTTATTCTTAAGCAAACCAGATTTAAGCAAGACACGAAGTACATGAGAATTAAAGTGTCTTAAATGTCTATGCCACACTTTATTCACATTGAATAGCATTATAAGCAACATAATTTGACACTAGAGAGGGAGATAAAAATAAAGGAAAGAGACATCCCACTTTAGGTCCCTTCATGATTATCTTCCCGAACACTTGATCCTACATAAGACAACCAGATTTTGAAAATTGAACATTACAATTATTGTTAACTAATTGGCCGACAGAAATAAGATTAGTGGACAGCTTAAGAGACATAAAAACTATATTTAAAAAGGATAAAATGTCACCAACAGTTGTTATAGGCAAGGAATTACCATCGGCAGTATGAATTTGAAGATCTCCTTTACAGTTTTGAACATTATTTAGAGGTAAGGGAGTGTTAGTCATGTGATTGGAAGCACCAGAATCAAAATACCAAGGCGTAGGATCATAATTTTTATTACCTAACATGCCTAAAGTATAAAGGGCAGAAACTATCATTTGTTGGACCATTTCAGGAGTAATAGAAGACTGACCATGGCTAGGGGCATTCGAGGAACCAATAGAGACATTATAGGTAGTTTTAGATTTCTTTGGAGGCCGAGTGGAATAATCTTTGATGATATACCCTATTTTCTTACAATAATTGCATAATTTCTTAGTACAATTAGTGAAAATGTGTCCAAATTCTTTGCAACTATAGCACTGTACATTAGTCATATCTCTGCCTCCTTTAGACTTCCCTTGATCAACATAGGCAATAGGAATTATAGTAGAATTTTGAGCTTTCTACTCCATGAAAGCCTATGTAATGAGTCACTATTCTTCCCTAAGAAGCTATGCTATACAAACATCCATTAAGGGAACTGGATCTCTATTCATCAGGTTAGACGTGATTGCTTTAAACTCCCCCCCTTAACTTCATTAAAATCTAGTCATGCTTACTAGTCTCATGCACACTTTGGATAGTAATGAGTACTTCAAGAGGTACACTTACATACACAATATCGGTGTACTCAGCCTAAAGATTTCTAAAAGAAGAATAAAACTCTTGGATTGACATACTCCCTTGACTGAGTTGACCCAATTCGAGTTCCAATTGAAACATTCGTGTTGTGTTGCTTTGGTTGTAAATTTTCTTCAAGTAACCCCACATTTCTCTAGAGGTCTTATAAAGCTTGAGATTGATAATTATGGAGGGTTCCATACATCCAAGGATCCAAAACATAATTTAAGCATCCTTCACCTCCTATTTTATATATTTATCCTTCTCCTTCTCGTTGTTAGATGTAGGATATATCCCATTAATATGACCCCATAATTCCTTTCCCTTGACAAAGATCTAAAATTGGAATTCCTAGGCAGAATAATTCTTGCCATTAAATCGAACAAGAAAATGTTTAAATCGTTCCAAAGCCATGGTTCAACTAGAAACAAAAACTAAGAGATCAGGTCTAAGAAAACATAATAGAAGAACACCAAAAAAAGAACAAAACACTATGATCTCAAAGCTAGACAAAGAACTAGAAACAACATGAAATGATCTCAAAGTTTTGGCTCTGATACCATGGCAAAATAAAAGGGAATTTTTGAAATATTTTTTTATCTTATTTCACTAAGAGAATTACAATATATAGACATCTAGCATGATCAAATCCCTTAATCCTACGATTTAATATAGTAAGCATAATTAGATCACTTAATCCTAAGCCTATCACAGTAGTAATTACATTAAGAATATATACAGCAATAATAAAAAATCTTAGAGAGGTAATCAAGGGATATACAGCTATATAAAAAAAAACTAAATAGGGAAAGAAAAATATATTGACATCACGGACCATGTAGCTAGAGGCAAAAATGAATTTGTAAAATGCCATCAAATTATAAGTGTAACTAAGTGGATTTATATAGATAATAATATGAGAGCTGAAGTTAAAAGAATTACCATATGTAAATTGAATTTGTAAGAAGGTTGAATCTTGTACCTATATGATGTTCTTTATGCTCCTAATATTCGACAAAATTTGGTCTCTATGCTTTCTCTGTTGAAGTTAGGATATGGTTTATATTTTTTAAGTGAATATGTTAAGATTACTCATAGTACTTGTTTATTATGATTGTGGATATATTATGGATGGTTTTATGGTGTTGAACATAAAACTATTATAATAATAGTCGTGGTGTTTGTTCAATTTCCTTTAGAGATAATACCTTATAATATATGTGGACTAATGAGTGTCAAAAAAAAGGCATGGAACTTCATATTTCATTATTTTCATAGCTAACTTCACTCGATATGGTTATATCTATTTGATCTCCCATAAATCTAAAGTATTAGATTGCTTTAAAAAATATATAAATTAGGTTGAAAATCAATTGGATAAGAAAATAAAAGCATTAAGGATCGATTGAGGTAAGGAGTATCTATCTAAATAATTTAAAGAACTATGTAATGAAAAAGAACTTGTGAGGTAATTAATGACTCCTAAAACTCCATAATAAAATGGTGTTACTGAGCGAAAGAATCAAACCTTGCTTGAAATGGTTAGGTTAATAATGGCACAAACTAATCTTTTAACTAGTTATTAGGGTGATACTTTATCATCAGCAGCTTATGTACTTAACCATTTGCCTTCTAAATTAGCTTTCTCTGTACCTTATGAGTTGTGGATGGGTAGAAAATCCAACTTGAATAAGTTGCACCTATGGGAATTTGCAATATACATTCTTAATAATTTCCACAAATTTGGTAAATTAGGACTAAAAGAAAAGAAATGTATCTTTATAAGTTATTCTAAAAAATAAAAAAGTTATATGTTTATTAGTGAGGATTATAATGGAAGATTGATTGAAATTGAGTCTTGTGACGTTACTTTCCTTGAAAATCATTTCCTTATAAGGGATGATATTGATAAAGATCGTTATTTATATGAGATGGATGATGATGACGAGACTAGTACAAGTTAATAAATGGTTGACACATAAAATGTGATATATAGTCCTATTTCTTATAGTGGGAGCATGTAAGAATTACTTCACCTATCTCAATTAAGTGGGAGAGATGATATTGGAATTGATCTAATTTTGATTTAGTGAAAGTAGTGATTCTTAATTACATTGGAGTAAACGATTTAAAACTCCTAAGAAGCATTTTTCAATTGAGAATAAAGTCTATACTGTTACTTTCGATGATGATGAAGAACCTAAAACTGTCAAAAAAGCACTTGAGTATTCTATCAAGGAAAAATGGAAAGTTGTATTAGAAGAGAAAATGGAATCAATGAGAATAAATCAAGTTTGGAATTTAGTTTATTTATCATTTAGCCATAAAGTAATTAGAAATAAGTAGATTTTTAAAATAAAGTATAAGGCAGATGGTTCCATTAATATGCATAAAGCTTGACTTATGGTGAAAGGTTATACTCAATAAAAGGGTATAGATTATAAGAAAAGTTTTTAACCTGTTGTCAGGTTTACCTCTATTCACCTTATCCTGGCTATTATGGATCATATGGATTTAGAATTGTATCAAATAGATGTAAAAATGGCTTTTCTCAATGGAGAAGTAGATAAAGAAATCCACATGGAGCAACCTGTAGGTTTTGTAGTTAAATGTACAAGTCTATTTATGGTCTTAAACAATTATCCAGACAGTGGTACTTTAAATTGCATAAGGCTATTATGACTTATAATTTCAAGATGATTGATGAGGATTATTATGTTTATGTCAAAAGATCTTATAAGAATTTTGTAATTCTATCTCTTTATATTGATGATATCTTAATTGCTGGGAATGACAAAGAGTATTTAATAGACATTAAAAATTGATTGTCCATAAATTTTGACATGAAAGATATGGGTGAAGTAAACTACATATTAGGAGTTAAAATTAAAAAAAAATCATTCAAATAAACTTTTAGCTCTGTCATAAGAGAACTATATTCAAAATATTTTAGAACGCTTCAATATAAGTAGTTGTAAACCCATGGATACTCCTACATCAAAAGATGAGGCTTTGAGTCTCAAAATGTATCCTAATAATTTAAAAGAATAAAGAGAAATGGCTAATGTGCTATATTCTAGTGTTATTAGGAGTCTTATGTATGCTATATTGTGTACTCACCTAGATATTTATTTTCTTATTAGATTAGTTAGTCGGTATTAATTGAATCCTGGATGAGAGCATTGGAAAGCTATAAAGAGAAGTCTATGGTATTTAAAAGGCACTATGGATTATTACTTGCATTATCAAGGATCAGACTTGCGTTTAATTAGATATTCAAATGTTGATTAGGGAGGAGACCTTGCTTAATGCAAATCTACCTTTAGCTATCTTTTTTTACTAAATTAAAGCGCCATTTTATGGAGTAGTAAGAAACAAACATGTATAGCCTTATCAACTATAAAAGTTGAATTTATTGCATGTGCAACTACAGTGCAAGAAATTATTTAGTTAAAGAGATTCTTTATAAATTTGGAATTTCAAAATGGTTGTAAAGGAGTCATTATTGTTAATTATGATGATCAAGTAGCGATTATTTTATAAAAAATCCTAAATATCATAGTAGAACTAAAATATATAAATACAAGGTACAACTACGTTAAATACTTTATCGTCAAATGAGAAGTGATTGTATAATACATATCTACGCATAGCATGGTGGTTAATCCCTTAACTAAGCCAATTTTAATAGATGTATTTCTTGCACATGTAAATTCTCTTAGATAATGTAGAATATATGAGATGTTATTGAGCTTATATATTGAATTATTTGAATAAATGCAATGATTGACATGTTTTTTTAATTGTATTCTTACCTTATACACATCACATAAATAATGTTAAATGTTCAACAAAAAGATGTCATACAGGTTTTAGGTTGGCTTACTCAAATAAGTAACCACCTCTAGTGCCAATATAGTGAGTAGAGATGAGACTAAATGTTAAGATTATTGCCTTAAAAGAAAATAAGATAAGGTTGTTCTTGGACATACAACTGATTTGGATTGCCCCATCCAAATGACATATGTAAGCCAAATGTGAATTATTGGTTATAACTTGCCATTGAGAGTACTTAGAGAATTCGAATTAGGCACAAATAAGTGACAAATCTGAGATTTATACAGTATTTTTGATTGACATCGAGTTAAAGTTTAAGCACTGTAACACATGATTCATACCATGTATGCTTATTCGATCGAAAAGGTAGTGGGCGAATAGTCCATGCTTCTCCACTGTGTGAGACCTTGAGGATAATCTTAAATACTTATATTGGTACCCTTATACTTTTTACTATTATTTATGATTTATACATAGTGTTTTGCTATCTTAGCATGCTATTATGGTCATGAATGATTCGATTTATAGACCATGTCTAAAAAAGCAGTTGTGTATGAATCATAAATATCAAGTAGAAAAGGAAGATTTTTTTCGTGTGTTCATTGGCCGGTCAATCTTATCGCTTGAAAAAAGTATAACTTGATTATGGATACACAAAAATTGAAATATTTTGAACATACTCTTTAAGAGATTAGAGATATTAATATGACTCAAAAAGGACAAATCTAGGGTACTGTAAGTATATTTAATTGATTAATATCTATTTTTATTTTCGGGTTGAAGCTTCTATGTTATTCCTAATAAAATGCATAGTGATAAGCTCACAAATACAGGTTTTGCTCGATAGGTTACACGACCTATTTACTAGTATGAAAGTGTTGTTTGTCTATTGATTAAAGAAAGTCTCGCAATGGGTCATAATCATTATGTGCGAGTGGGAGATGTTGGTTTTTGGATTCGGGTCACTCATGATAGGTTAACCCGACCCAACTTATTAATAATAATTAAAAAAAATTAAAAGGGTGCAACTACTAAAGAGACAATTGCCTCCAAAAATACATGATTAACTGTTTCTAAAAAATATAAATAAAAGTACATAAATCAAAAGGTAGACAAAAACGTACTGAACAAGAAGAAAAACTTTGTAAAATCTCCATTCAATAGTAGATAAAAATGCTAAAGTAAATAGGGTTGTATAAAAAGTGTTTTTCCCTTTTAGTGTGATAAACACCAAATCTAGTGTTTTGATTTTCTACTTGTGGATTCATCAAGAGATAAGTGATCCTGTCATTTAATTATGTTAATTCCATATTATTACAATTGTAACATTTATGTCCTAGAACCGGATTTATTTTGGATTAATAATAATTAAGGAATATTTAATTATATTAAATAAATATTTATTGGAGTTAATTGTCATTTATTCTGAATGGATAATTAAGTGATGAATTATTGTGTATTATGATGAGATTAAATAGATATTGATTATAAGGTATTAAATTGAAGTTGTTAAGAGTTAGTATATTATATATGTGAGAAATAATAA
>CATIWO010271008.1:0-13315 GCA_949673435.1 Macaranga tanarius | reverse complement strand
GTTTTGAGTTGAGCCTTGAAAAACTCTTGTAGTTGGTTTTGTGTTGAGCCAAGAAAAACACTCTTGTTGTTTGGTTTGAGTTGAGCCATAAAAACTCATCTTATTGTAACACAAATCTGTAATAAGATTGGTGAGGGTGTTGAAAATCCTAACTTGGAGATAAGTTGGGTGGAGACGTAGGATTGTTGATAATCCGAACTCCTTAAATTACTTGTGTTGTGGTTTGTTTTCTTCATCTATTTTCCGTTCTTTTAAGCAAATCCAAAAATTGGCTCGTACCCATTCTCTTTCATATATCTATTAATTTTTATCTCCCTATTCACCCCCCCCTCTAAGGACTTTTCACCAACATATTGGACTTCGACACTTTATCCCGTACAAAGCCTCATACGGAGCCATTCCGATGCTGGAATGATAACCGTTGTTATAGGCAAACTCGATCAATGGTAAATGGTCATCCCAATTGCCTTTAAACTCAAGTACATAAGCTCTCATTATGTCTTCTAATGTCTGAATGGTTCTCTCTGATTGTCCATCTGTCTGTGAATGAAAAGCCGTGCTGAAATGCAATTTAGTTCCCAAAGCTTATTGTAAACTTCCTAAAAAATGTGAAGTAAATCTAGGATCTCTGTCAGACATAATTGATAATGGAATTCTGTATAATCTCATAATTTCTGTAATATATAAGGAAGCTAATTTATCCAGAGAGTCACTAGTTTGTACCGGTAAGAAATGAGTTGATTTAGTCAATCTGTCTACTATTACCCAAACGACATCATATTTTTTAAAAGTTTTAGGCAACTCCATAATAAAGTCCATTGTAATCCTCTCCAACTTCCATTTAGGAATCTTCAACGGTTGTAATTTTTTGACCGGTGCTTGACGTTTAGCTTTTACTTGCTGACAAGTCAAGCATCTTACAGTGAACTCTACTACGTCTTTTCTCATTGTTAGCCACCAATAGTAAGGCCTCAAGTTCCGGTACATTTTAGTGCTACCCGGATGCATAGCATACGGAGCAGAGTAAGCTTCATCCATAATTTTTCTCCTTAGCTCTCCAGTATCCGGTACATACATACGACCTTCCATCATCAACACACCATCTTCTGCAACTATAAATTGAGAATTGGTTCCAGCTTCTACTTTTTCTTTCATCTTCTTTAAATACAAGTCTTCCATTTGAACACTTTGGATTTGATCTCTCAATGATGGTCTAACTTGTAAAGTAGTAAGTAAATGATTTCTCTCAATTTCAAGTATAACATTCATTTTCCACAACGCTATTAGATTGCCTATATCTTAATAATTTATCCTAACCGAGCATTCCACTATTTTCCAGCTCAACACGTCCGCTACCACATTTACGTTCTCCGGGTAATACTCGATCGTACAGTTATAATCTTTTAACAGTTCTATCCATCTTCTTTGCCTCAGGTTTAATTCTTTCTGAGTAGGGATATATTTCAGACTTTTCTAATTCGTAAAAATAGAAAATGTTTTCCCATAGAGGTAATACCTCCAAGTCTTCAATATATGCACAATAGCTACCAATTCTAGATCATGCATCAGATAATTCATCTCATGTGGTCTCAATTGCCGAGATGCATAGGCTATCACCCTTCCAGTTTACATGAGCACAAATCCTAATCCTTGCCTTGAAACATCGGTAGACACCATGTAATCACCATTTTCGGTTGGTAAAGTAAGTATAGGAGCCATAGTAAGAGCATCCTTCAACCTTTTAAAACTACGTTGACATGCTTCATTCCATAAAAAATGAGCATTCTTCTTTAATAAAGCAGTCAAAGGTCTTGCAATTATGGAGAAATCTTTCATAATTCTTCTATAATACCCAACAAATCCTAAGAAACTCTAAAATTTTGTCATATTTTTAGCCGGTTCCTACTCTAGGATAGCTTTAATCTTTGATAGATCAGGCTTTACTCCTTCTTTAGACATAATATGCCTAAGAAATGTAATTTCTTCTATTCAAAACTCGCATTTACTAAACTTGGCATATAACTTCTTCTCCCGTAAAATCTGTAAAGCTACTCGAAGATGCTTTTCAAGTTCTTCCTATCTTAAAGAGTAAATCAACATGCATCAATAAAAATAATAACAAATTAATCTAAGTACGGCTGAAATATTTTATTCATTAATGACATAAAAGCTGTTGGTGCGTTAGTCAGTCTAAACGGCATCATAAGAAATTCAAAATGCTCATATCTGGTTCTAAATGCAATCTTGGGAATCAAAGTTTCTACCACTTAAAGTTACCAATAGCCGGATCTCAAATCAATCTTTAAAAATACAAAAGCATCTTTAAGTTGGTTGAGCAAATCGTCAATTCTGGGCAAATGATATCTATTCTTCATTGTAATTTTATTCAATTTCCTGTAATCAATGCACAATCTCATGCTTCCATCTTTCTTCTTTACAAATAATACAGGTGCTCCCTACGGTGAAATGTTTGGCCTAACAAACCCTTATTCTAACAGTTCTTCTAATTGCTTTTTTAATTCCTTCAACTCCAATGGTGCCATATGATATGGTGCAATTGAAATTGGAGCTATTTCTGGTACTGTCTCTATCTCGAAATCCACTTCTCTATATGGCGACAATCCTAGTAGTTCATCTAGAAACACATCTGAAAAGTCTTTAACCATTGGTACATCTGTCACTCTCGGGCTAATCTTTAACGTATTAATAATGTTGGCCAAGTATGCATCACATCTATCTTTAATCAGTTGAAAGGCTATTGTGGCAGAAATCAAACATGCAGGGATGGTTTTCCTCTCTCCCACTAACACTATCTTTTCTTACCCTAAAGTCTCAAGAGTCACTTCCTTAGTATAACAGTTCACCATTGTATGATGCTTGGATAACTAATCCATACCCAGTATAACATTAAACTCTTCTAAATTAATCACTACTGAATCAGCAAGCAAAGTTCTACCCTTTACTTCTATAAGACACTCTCTAATCACCATGTTAACAATCACTATACCCCCAGCAGGCATAGATACACATATATTATATCCTAATACTTTAATGGTGCCATATACTTTCAATGTAAACTCATAGGCTATAAATGAACATGTGGAGCCAGGGTCTATTAAAATAAATGAAGCATGACTAAGAATTATAAATGTACCGGTAACTATGTCCGGTGCAGCTGGAGCTTCTTACCTTGTAATGGCATACACCCTAGCCTGACCCTCAGCATTCTTTCTTACTAGACAGTCTCGGATGATGTGTTCAAGTCGGATATAATAATAACATATAATCATTCAAGATCCCTAGTATTCTCCAGAATGGAATCTGCCACATTTGTTGCATATGGAGACAGATACAATCTACCTCTCCCTCTATCCCTTCTATTAATAGGTGGTCTTCTAAATCCTCTACCAGAAACACTTACTATTGATTGAGTAGGTCAACTTAACTCCCGTCCTCGGAAGCTACCTTGTTAGAAACCCGAATCCCTAAGAGGTGATCCTCCACCGCTTCTAAATGAAGAGGATGGAGTAAACACTCTGGTAGTCTTCTTCTTTTTGGCTTCCACAGCATTCCTTTCCAGAATAATTTTCTCTGCTCGGATTGCTATCTCTAACAATTCTCTATATATAGGAGGCTTCACTACTATCTTCTCTCAGATCTCAAGATTCAATCCCCTCTCAAATTTATTTCACTTGAGCTCATCAATAGCTACCTCTTCCAGTGCATACTTTAATAACCTTACGAATTAGACTTCGTAATCAGCTATAGATAATTCCTCTTGCTTCAAGTTGAGGAATTCAAGCTTTTTCTTATCTTTATACACCACTGGCATATAAGAAATTTTCCCAATTTATCATTATTTGCACATTTTTGCTTCCCGATACCGTATCCCACCAATCTAAGGCGTCTTGTTCAAACAACGACACCGTATAGCTGACTCTCTTTTTAGGGGTACAATCAAATCAGTCTAGCACTCTCTCAGTGCTTCTCAACTACTCTTCAGCTACCATGGGGTCAGTGGTCCCTACAAAAGCTTTAGCACCCTGCTTTCTAATCTTCTCAAAATTTTCATCAAGAGTGCCTTCATTTGGTCTTTGAGCCATATCTCGTATCGCTTGCACAAATTCTTGTATGAAAGGTGGGTAAGGAGCTTGAGGAGAAGGAGGTTGTGATTGGGTTTGTGATTGTTCACCTAATGCATGCATAGGCTCTTGCGTATGTACAGACTCAGACGACTCTTCCGGGCCGATAGGAGGTTCTTGGTGTTCTTTCATCCTAATACATTCAACACCCATCAACTAGATATCATCTTTAATGTATGCATGATATGGTATGTATGTTATGCTCATGTCCCAAGGGAGTCTAATTCTCACTCTGATAGAACTAAATGTGAGACCCGCAACACGTGGCCTCAACAACTCCAAAAGCATATGTCCAAATAGAAATATACTCAATTATATTATGAGTATATATACATGTCATGTACATTATTAACTTAACATATAATAGTCATATACATACTAGTAAAACAATAGGGTTAAATAATACAAACATTTTTTTATAGGGTTGGGCTGCGCCAGAGAACTGGCGGTTGCCAGTCACTGGGGCTCGCCAGTGCCTGGAGGTAGCCAGACCTACTGGCACTTGCCAGTCACTGGTGCCCGCTAGTGACTGGTGGCAGCCCTCTCTTACTCTGACCCAAAACCTGCTTAAAACACCCACACACACACATTGCACCTACACACATGCTTCTTCAACAATATACTACAATATATATTTCATAAATATTCAATCAAACACCATACGAAAGTTTGACATCCTCAATCAAATTCACAAACTCTATAATCCATATTTATATATGTACTTAACATCTTCAAAATTCTTACACACAACTTCACAATCTCAATTTCATATGCACTCTCAAAGTGCATTTCCAATATATCACAACATATAGCTTAATGTTCAAAATATCAATACAAAATGCATAAGATGCATGCTTATGAAGATGGAAGTTGGTGTCACCAAGCACACCTCGAGCCACCAGAAGTCACAACTACGCAAGCCTCAAGCTCGAACTAACTATTTTCTGAAAAATAGTTGTAAAATGGTGAACTTACGACTCAATAAATAATTACCAATATAACCATATATATACATCTCCTCAAGAACTAATTAAGTCAGATCTATAACAAAAATTTATTAGATTAGGTTCAAATAAGATCTATTACCTTATTTCAATGCATACACACCACTTAAAGAATTCATATAGCATATATCCATAAAATACAAAAATCATGTATTCAAGTTATACCAATTTATACATATAACAACAATATAAAATAATAATTATATCTCATCATATAAAACCAAAACTCATTCATTCATTATACATAATGGTTTGGTTTCCGGCAGGAACCACCTCACATGCGCATTTCTCACAAGTGGTCACATACTAAGACTATCCGCCCGGCTCAGTCATAGTTCTCACATCCTCACATATATATATCATTGGGTAGCTATACACCCGGCTCAGTTTGACTATCTCACAATTTTATATTTACACATATGACCACTACTGGAACTATCTACCCAGCTCAGTTCTAGATTTCACAGTCAGTGAAGGCTATCCGCCCGGCTCAGCCTCACTATCACACATATCCTCATAATTTCTCATTCTCATCAATCAAGCCACATACACATTTTCAATTCATAATTAATATTCATACCTCACTTTTCACCATATTAAATCATTCAATTTATCACACTTCATCATTCTCACAATATATATATATCATATATATCATTCATACCACATAATTCTTTAATTCAAGAGAATCAATATATATATCATTATATTAATAATTACTTATACAAAATGCATTAACTCCTTCAAATGACTAGATTTTATTAATGAGTGGTGTCTCTTTTGTCTTTGTCCACTCCTACATATAGCTATACATCAATACCACACAACAAGCTTGACTCTAGCATCAAATTCAACCAAATGCAACTAAGTGCAACTACTTACTTAATGTTCACTGCATCCCAATAAAACCTACACAAGTCCAAAAATCATAAAATTCATACTGAGGCTACCCAAATGAGTCTACAATAAATTTCAATTAGAATTTCTTAATTTGGACATGCATAGAATTAAATATGGATTTTTAACTAAAATCGGTCAAAACAGAGTTGACATCATGAGCATGAAAATGTTCAGCTGGTCTTAACAACAAAATCAGCTCTGTCACAAAATACAAAAGTTGTAGAAGAACTCTGAAGTTTCCAAAGAATCAAACCTTGCTTAAATCAGAGGTCTGCAACTCAAGTTATGCTCAAAATACTAAGACTGATGCAAAAAGAAAACAGAATCCGAATTTCACAACACAAAACCTAACTTCAAATAATCGCCATAAATGTAAGGCTTACCAAATATGATGCTCCAACCACTTTTGACCTTCTAAAGCTCCCCAAATTGATTTTTAGATGAGTAGAGAAAATATAAAAATCTCCCAAAGCTAACCAAGAATTCCTCTTCTTCTTCCTCTCTAACAAAAATCTCTATACTCTAAACATACACACACACTCATACACATACTTCACCAATTAAAATACACCATTTATCCCTATAAAAAGTCTCCCTTAATAATTACATATTATCACTAATAATAATAATAATAATAATAATAATAATAATAATAATAATAATATAGATAATTATTAACAATCTCTACAATATCTATTAATAAAATAATATAAAAATATCACCCAAATCTCTACTCACCCTTAATAAACTTGACTAATTACTCAATATCCCATAACTTTCTAATGTGACAAATAACTTCAAAACTTATCTTACAATTAGGTCCTATATCAACCATAAGCACATACTTTAAACTTATATGCAAACCAAAAATTCTACTCAACATGTCATGAATTCCTATACATAAACAGTGCATCTAAAATGTGGGTGTTACAGTTCAGATTATAATCAATCCTACGTCTTCACCTAACTTCCCCCAAGTTAGGATTTTTGAATACCCACTCCAATCTATTTACTTAGATTGATGATTACAATGTGTTTTGAGGATCAACATAAACCTTATACAATTTTATGTTTTTTTTCGCTTAACACTAACCAACCAAAGTTCCTAAGTATTTTAGAATGGATCACACTTACACTAATTCCTCTAATTTTAAGTTTCTCACTTCCATTAACCAACCCAAGAAAAGATATAGAAGAACCTAAAGTTAGAGCTCAACCTAACACTCAATATATTTAATGAGTATACAGAGAGCAATTGCAGGCAATGAGTTTTGAACAAGTAGAGTGTGAGTAAATGATCTATCTAACTTCTTTAATGAAATTCTAGCACAAGTATTTATAGCGAGAGACTAAAACTTAGTTGTTAGAGGTTGTTCGTCCCAAACCTCCTTCTTTATTAATTTTTTTTAGCTTTTTATAGAGAAAATGCTACTCACGATCATGAGTGGCATGCTCACGGTCATGAGATTTAAAAATATAGTTGTTACAAGTCTTGAATTAACCGTTGAAGGTGATGTCATGGCTCTTCATAATTGTGACTTGCTACTCATGATCGTGTAAAATTATATATGAATGAAGAAAATAAAAATATACTATCCAAATAGAAGATAAAATCACTAACAATAAAGAAGATAAAATTTATATCTACTCTATAAAAGTAAATAAAACACAAGACCAAGTAAATATGTCCTCATTCATGTTACATTTACAATGTAATGCCACCATGTTTGTGTGACTATACATGTAAAATTGTTGCAAATTCAATCTAAAGAAATATATGAAGGGCCTCATGAAGAATTACTAGAACAAATAATAATGTAAGATTTTCATCAGATATAATATAATATATACCTTTGACAATAAGATATTGTCTGCTTTGATGATAATTTAAGCCTGGAAAATTTTATCATCACGTAATGGTTGCACATTGCAAAAAGAGATGCGGTGATAATATAGAACATTACAAATTAGAAAAAAAAAGTTCCTAAAGGCAATTCATACAAAAAAATAGTACCAAAAATCATAGTTTTGCAAAGTTTTATAGCATACTTCCATGGTACATATATAATATAAGTTTTTTTAGCAAACATAATTTATCATCTAACTATACACTTCTGTTAATAGAGATATATATCAAAGATTCACATGCTCTTAATTTATTGTTGAGGCTCATCACATAGAGTATCTGAAAGTGTATAAGAGGATTTAATACACCAGAAAAATAAAAGAGAAAGAAGATTATGGAGCATTTAATACACAACATAATAGGAAACGATATACATGGAAAATGTATACAGAATCAACTAAAAGAGGATTATACAATATTTAATATTGACTACTATATTAGGAATATATGACATATATGGTATGTAAACTCTAATAGAAATCATTACTTCAAACTAACTTGTTTTTAATTCATAATCCTCAACTTCAAGACCATCACCCAAAAAATAACCGTAGTTTTTTTCCTCCCAATTAGCAAGCATATTACACTAATTCTCAACTCCCAGCTTCAAATCCAAAGGAGAACAAAAAGGTATTTCATTATCTATTATCTATCATGTTTGTAGACCACTTGATTATTATCATTCTTTTATGAAGTTATCATTATATATGTGCAATTTGGATACATAAACATATAGTTCTCAATTATGTTGTATGATTACTTCTGCCTCTTTAATAATTATTTTTTTTCATCTCATTATAATTACATTATGAATGTATATTTTAAATTATAAATATGCTTAATTCTACTGTTGAAAGTAACAACTACAATTGTTGGTCTCTATAGAACAAATGAATGGAACAATCAATTATAAAGATGAGCTAAGGAGTGCAAATTATTGCATGCTCCTAATCTTGACTCATCTTGATTTCTGAAAATTTGCATCAGTAGTCATATTATAGAAACTATTTTTTTAGTATAATAGACAAAATAAAGAAATTAGAGTGCTTAAATGACGTCTTAATGAAAGATATTGTTTTGAAAAATTGGGCTGCTCCTTTCATAGTTGAAAAACATAGTAGCTTTTAGTTATCATCTATGTATAATAATTTATTTTTTAATACATATATATCTACATAGTCTTTTTTCAAGTACAAAATTAAAATTTTTATTGCCATAATATATTATGCAGATGACGAATTAGGGAGAAGCTAGACTATCATATACTTTTCAAAGGTGAATTAAGACCTGCCACAAACAAACACTGAAATTCAACTCAATCAAACTTCTTTTGGGGGAAATACAATAGCATCAATTTATCTACGGCAATCTTTAACACTGTTTTAAGGTGTTTAAGTATCTTTTAGCGAGTTGTTCACGAGCGTAAACGAGGCTAAAATTTTTTAAAAAATACAAAACTATAAATTAAAATTATACATAAAAAATTTAAAATAAATTATTTACTAATAAATTATGATTTATTCTAATAATATATTTTTAAAATAAAACTTTAATATCATATATCTAAAATTAAATTATTAATACATTAAAATTACAAGTCAGCTCATGAGCTTTTACTCAAACTTGTTTACGAGTTGCACAAGTTGAGTTTTGTATAGATTGAGTTCGGATCTTTTATTAAATAAGTTTCAATATATGAGTTTGAACGAGTTTTTATTGAGTCGAGTTCTGCATAATTTGACTTGTTTACTGCCTTATTGAAAACTTAAAATTTTATTTTCTCAAAAATAAAAAGAAAACTTAAAGTTGTATTTATTTAATAAAAGTTTATGTTTTTATTTTTAAAAAGTAGTCATTCATCTGTGCATTGCGTGAACTACAAATAACACATATATTTTAAAATAATTAATTAAATAATTTTAATAAATTATAAATTAACCAAATAGGTTATGATAGCATTAACTTAAAAATTATTATAGTAATTTTATTTGGTTAGTTTTTATTAATAAAAATAATATTTAAATAAATGACCTAATAGTTTATTAGTTTAATTAAGTTAAATTTTAAAATTTAAAAATTTAAAATTAATTTATTATAGCAATTTTTATTTAAATTTATTGATTTGAGTTATTTGAGGTAGAAAAATACGAATATAAGAATTTGAATTTGAGTATTATTAGGTTAGTATTGAGAATATGTATAACAATGTTATAGTAGTAATATAATATGATTTTTAATTTAGGTTAAAAAAGATTTTTTAAATATGTTGTTTAAAAATATTATAAATTTTTAAAATTGGACACATCAGCCAAAATAACAAAATACTAAATAAAGAGAAATTATAAGGTCTCAGTATTTATATATAAATTTTATATATCATTTTATAATATTAATACATTTATCATATTACACTCATATTTATAAATTTTTTTAACAAATTCATCCGATAATAATATCTTTTATTATTTATCAATTATTTGAAAAATTAAAAAAGAAAAAATTATGTTTGTGAAAAGAAAAAAAGAAAAAAATATTGAAAATTATGTTATTAATCAATTAGTGACAATAAATATATCGGCAATAGAAATAAAAAATAAATGTGTTTATAAACAATGGAAATGCATATATATGTTGCCACTATTCAGAAAATTGATTTTGGTATGGGGTTTAAGTATTAATTGGAGGTCAAAAATACAAACTCCAACCCAAAATGAGTAGGGGCTGGAGTTGCTCATAACAATTTGCATGTGAGTGGAGGTGAAAAATAAAAAAATAATGGTTGAATTCATAGTTTCACCCCTCAACTTTATATGACTAACCTTTGAAACTTTTTAATTTTTATTATTTTCTTTACAACTTTTAATCTTTTATTTGAACCTATTTAACCCCTGAAATACATAAAATTAACATTTTTTAGAAATGAATATCGATATAGATGCAAAAAGAACTTATATGCACTAAAATAATGTTAAATTCATAGAAGTAATATAATTAAAATTATTAAAAATCCCATTATATTCTTACCATACCACTGATATATATATCCTCAATACTAACCTAATAATACTGAAATTCATATTTTTCTGCAACTCAAATTAATAAACTTAAATAAAATTTACTATAATAAATTACTTTAAATTTTTTTATTTTAAAATTAACTTAAATAAATTAATAAACTATTAGATCATTTATTTAATTATTATTTTTGTTTTAGATTAATGCTAAAGAAATACATAAAGGGCCTCATGAAGAATTACTAGAACAAGTAATAATGTAAGATTTTCATTAGATATAATATAATATATACCTTTGACAATAAGATATTGTCTGCTTCCATAATAGTTTAAGCCTGAAGAATTTTATCGTCACATAATGCTTGCACATTACAAAAAAAAAAAAACAGTGTTGATGTAAAACATTACAAATTACAAAAAAAATAAAAATAAAAAATAAAACATCCTAAAAGTAATTCAAACTAAAAAAAATAGCAAAAAAATCATAGGTTTGCAAAATTTCATAGCATACTTCTGTGTTACATATATAACATAAATTTTATCAGCAAACACAATTTATCAACTAGCTATACACATCTGTTATTAGAGATATATCAAAAATTCACATGCCCTAAACTTATTGTTGAGGCTCATCACATACAGTGCCTAAACGTGTATGAAAGCATTTAATACACTAGAAAAATAAAATAGAAAGAAGACTATGGAGCATTTAATACACATTACAATAGGCAGAGCTATACATAAAAAATGTATACAAAATCAACTAAAAGAGGATTATTATGAGACCTGCAATACGTGGCCTCAAACAAATCCGTACACGTGTCCAAAAGAATGAAATTAAAATTTTTTCAGGGATATAAATATATGCCATGCACATTCATACTCAACATACATCATAAATCAACAAGCAAGTGAAACAATTAATCAATGAAGCATAAAAGAAATTTTTTTATATATAGCTGGGCTACGCCAGGGGACTGGCGCTAGCTAGTGGCTGGTAGTAGCTAGGAGGACTGGCGGTCGCCAGTCACTGGCAGTCGCCAGTCACTAGCGCTCGCCAGTGGCTGGTGACATCCCCTTCCCTGCTCTGTCCCAAGCCTGCTCAGAAACGAAACCCACACACATTGTTCAAATGGATCATCCAAATATCATATATAAACTCATCATAATCACAAAATCCACATGAACTTTACAAATCATACATATGCATATATACATCACAAGTTATTGCTATAATGCACATCTCATAGTGCAATCTCAACACAACCATTACAAAATGCCCAAATGCTCATGGTTCATTACAAAATGCAAATGGTGCGTAACGAATGAGGATGGGGGATGAATTCACCAAACACATCTCGGCCTCCGGAAGTTACTATCAATGTAAGTCTCAAGCTCTATCTAACTATTCCCTGAAAAATGGTTGCAAAAGGGCGAGCTTGCGACTCAATAAGCAATTACTAATATAACTATACATATACCACTTCTCAAGAACTAATTAAGTGATATATATATATATATATATATATTAAGTATAAACATGAATTATACCTTAATTCCAACACATACCAAAAGTATATACAATATATACCAAACATATACACCACATATACCAAACATATACACAATATATACCAAACATATAACGAACATATACACAATATTTACCAAATATGTACACCACATATCATTTAGATAAACATTCACATCTCATTTCATGATTCTAAAACTCATCCATTTATATCATAGTCATATTTTGGTATCCGGCCGGAACCACCTCATATGCGCATTTCTCACAAATGGTCACATACAGAGACTATTCGTCCGGCTCAGTCTCAGTTTCATATCCCCACATCCTCACATATCAATTATCAGGTAGCTATACGCCCGGCTCAGCTTGCCCATCTCACATTTCATCTTTTTCTCATGTGACCACTATTGGAACTATCCGTCCGGCTCAGTTCCAGATTTCACAATCAATGGAGCTATCCGCACGGCTCAGCCCCACTATCTCACATATTCCTCACCAACATTTAATTAATTCTCATTCTCATACACATCACATTTAGGGGTGGCAAAATGGGCGGGTTGGGTGGGTATGAGTTGGGTATAAATGGGTTAGACCCTTAATTACCCATTTGCCCATTTATGACCCATTTATTATTTATATGGGTACCCATACCCATGTAACCCATATAAATTTTACCCACCCATTTACCCATATAGACCCATTTATTATTAAGAAAATTACATTATATGATACCTTATATTTTTATTTATTACAATCATGTCCCTTTCCCTTTTCATATGTACTTTTTTTTCTTTTCTCTTTCAATTTTGTCCTTTTTT
>CATIWO010271004.1:0-15599 GCA_949673435.1 Macaranga tanarius | reverse complement strand
AAAAAAAAAAAAAAGACTGATTTTGTAACAACACATTCAATTCTTTGCTTATTCTTTATATCTCAGTATATTCTTGATAAAAAAAAAAACTCAGTATATTTTTAAAATAAATTTATTTGATGTTGAGAAATAAATAAATAAATAAATGAATAAGACCCGTATCCAAATATTATAATAAAAAGTGTAGAATACTTTTTGACCTGGTGCCAAACTGCCAATTGAAAATTATAAAGTATTTCTTTCAAAACAAATATATATAAATACATAACTTTAATAATTTTTTCATCGAAACATTAGAATAATTTATTTTTTGGACCACTTAAATTAGAACGTATTATTAATAAAAGAAAAACAGAGATTGCAGATTTTTGCCACGTTTTGGGGTATGTGCGGTCCAAATAAATGTGACAAATCCTTTGGTAAAAGAACTAGAAACTTTATTATTAATTTTTTTTTAAATTTGTCCACCATTATAATATTTATTTATATTTTATTTTAATATTATTTAGAATATAAATATTATTCTTCAATTTTCATTTTCTTACAAATACATGAAAAGGAACAAAAATAACTATATTAGAGGTTAAAATGACTTAATAGATAATTTTTTTAATACAATGTATTTTAAATTTTAATTTTATGCACAAATAAAAGTGTATTCAGTCGTAATTTTAGACATAATAAAATAAATATTTTGAGTATTAATCATTGAAATGGAATTTAAAAAGTCAATGAAAATGGTCTGTGTATATTAATTTATTGACCAGATTTATTTTGAACAAAGTACAAGGAAATAATGATACTATATACACTAATATCTAATATTAAAATAAAAATAATAATAATAAAAAAGCTTGGAGTGGTATCAAAGACTGTCTGATGAAAAGTATTAAAAGTGGGGTTATAGACATATATGTATCTCAGTTGGACCGTATTTAACACTCAACGTACCCAGCTGGTCACCATAAAAGTGTATATCACTCCAAAAATACCAACTCATAATAAGTTGTTGAAATTTGTTAGAATGTGCAGAAATTTTCCATTTAAGTCTTTGCTCAGTGTCACCCAATACCATTCTGACTATATGCAGTACAATTTATAATTAATAGTTTGATTTGTTCTTCAAGAAAAGTCTCTTTTTCCCCCAATATCTTTATATTTCATGAAATGCCAAACCTAGTTCTTGTATCTTTTATTTGTAATTTTATGTAGTATCCCCAAATTTTAAATGTAAATTTTAGGTTTATTAATATAAAAATTTAGAACATTTGCTATTTTTTATAAATGGATATATAAATGAATAGTTTTACTTCTAAATTTTATAACTTTTACATTTATTTATTTATTTTTATTATTGTTTACTAAACTTTTAAATTTGTTTATCCCTAAATTTATATATACTTTTTAATACTATTTAACTTATGTGATATCACAATACACAATCGCTTAATTTTAAATGTTTTAAGTATATATATTGTTAAAAATAAACTTTAAACTAAAAAAAATAAAGTTAAAAATTAAAAAAAAATTAGATTTTTCAATTATATTATTTCTTCAATTAAATATTATTTCAGTTCAAGTAAAGTTTTTTTTTTTTTTTTTTTTTTTTAATGTTCCTATCAACATGCATGACTTTAGATATTAATTAAATAGAAAGTAATGAAAGTTAAAGAGTGTAGTTTAAGGTGAAACTATGCATTTTTTTTTAATTTTGTTCTAACTTTTAAATTTTGACAAAAATTTAAAATTATTTGCAGTTATAGCACAATGTGAAATTTGATTAAAAATTTAAAAAAATGTGTATAGCATTTCAAGTGGTTTTATTTTTAAAGTATCCAAGAGCATTCCTTTCATCAATTTATTGGATAAAAATAAAAATTGTGCTAGAATTATAAATAATTGGCCAAATTAAAATATTTTTATTAAATTTTATAAGTAAGAATAATTTTTTATAAAAAATTATAAATATTATAATTTTTAATATGAATATACCTGGATTTTATTTTATTTTTTCACTATATGAACAGGCAAGAAAAAAATGATGTAAGTGTAAAATTAAATGGGACCTAAATTTGTTAGTCTTTTTTTTTTTCCGGATCTGATTTTTTATTAACAACAAATAAGATGGTATTTTGAATTCATAGGGAGAAAATTTTTTGTTTGCCAAGGGTAGATGTGTAGATTTTTTTTTTTTTTTAAAAAAAAACCAATATATGATATATATTTAATTGAAGTTGCTAATTAAAGTGGAGAAAACAAGAAAGCAACGTCCATCCGTCTTGGGCTGGTTGGTTCCAACCACGAGATGGGCACCCAAAGAGAGGAGGTTCAAATCCCCATCCTCTCTAGTCAAAAAGAAATAATAAAGCAACAAAATTGAAGTAAATGAGAGAATGAATTTATGAAATGGTCACAGATTATTGTGGTGAACAAGTGATCACGGGCTCATATTGAATGAACGCGAGTAGAACAAAAAGTCTGAAGAGGTTGGCAATTCAAAGAATTCTTTTTTTTTGGATTTGTACTTTTGTAGCCACCTTAGTTTGGATTCTAATCCATATAAATAAATTGCGAATCTAAACAATTTAATCTTCCATTCAATTTTTCTTTGCTTGTAGAAATGATAAAATTTTTATTCATTTAAACAATTTTAGGGATAATTATAAAAAAAAATTCTAACTTTTTATTAGACGTTGAGACATAGAGATGCATGATCACGTATAAAATTCCAACAAATAAAACGGTCTCGTGCAAAAACGAATTGAACACGAATAGCACCTTTAACTACATGCATGATCATGTATAAAAAGGTAATCTAGCTCAACATGTTTCATTTGAGCATGCATGAAAAACTGAATTAGAACTAAGATAAATGGCGTTAATATTATCACAAAACAAAACAGTTTTGGAAGAAGAGTAATCCAATTTATGAAATAAATGTTAAATCCAAAGAATTTCAGTTGAGACATCGAGATGGCCTTATACTCACTTTCACTTGAAGAACTAGCAATGGTTGGCTACTTTTAGCCATTTAAAAAATAAAAAAGAACCCTAATAAAATTCCATATATAGCTACTATAATATTTTAAGTCCAAAGTAAAATTGGAAGAAAACAGCAACCCATGAGATTGAGTCCCTTTGAGGTCGCAACTCGCAAAGTAATACTGTTATTTTATTTTTCGACTTAAAACAATCAACCTTAACATGTTCTTTTTTCTTACATTAATTATAGATCTTCTTTCAATACTTCAAACTGTTTTTTTCTTACATTAGTTACTAACTACCTTAATATTTTCAACAAGTTCCTTATCTATATATAATCTCTTTTGAGAAAAGAAGTGTTTTATTCCCGTAATAGAAAGTATTTCTTTACTAAATATTAGGATACCTTTAAAATACTCTACATGAATGAGGTAAAAATAAAAGCAATGTAAGAGTTAGTTTGTTTTTTTTGTCGTATTTAATTTTATAAAAAATTTTAAATCCATCAAAATGACTGTAAACTCATCAATATGAGATCTTAAAAAATTACCTCGTGTATGTCGAAAATGTGCATGCAATGTTTCGCAATGAGTTTGCTTAGGAGGTTTTTCCCAAAAACATTTTTGATTAACCTAAAAATTAACCCGAAAATATTTTTACTTTTCTGCTAAAGTGGAACGTACGAACCTAACTTTGCAAATGTTACACGCTTTGATTTTGCATGCAATTTGCATAAAATGGTGAAAATTTTCCAAGTTTGAGATAAGAAATGAGGTTTATCCAAGACAACGAGAGAAAGGGTTGATGTGATAACGTGTGATGATACTTAATAATGTCATTTGGGTACTATGTTAGCTAAAACACTGAACGAAGACGAAAATGAGAATAAGAAGCTAATTATGTTTTCCTTAGGAATATTTGTCACTTAAATAGCTTTTTTTTTTTTTTTTTTCTTTTTTGATCGCTAGCTTCTGTCTTTTGTTCGGTACTTTGCCACTTACTAACCATGATTAAACTATGCATATATGTTTTTTTTTTTTTTTGGTGGAGAATCTTTGCACAAACATAATTAATTAAATCAGATTGTGGGTACCTACTCTAACATATCCACAAACCAAAATAAAAACTTTTATCTTTTAGCTATATGAAAAAAAAAAATAGAAAAAAGAAAAGAGAATAATATGAATAATTGAATAGGTGTAGAATAGATGAGATGTGGTGTCTGTGATATGGGGACAAATTATAATTAATAATTGGCCAAGTATTAATAGATTAAAAGCAGTGAGCCTAAAGATCTTATGTAGGACAAAGAATTGTTTGGTTGCATTGGAACAATTAATTAAAACGAATTCATGTCCTAGATTTAATATATAATAGGCATATATTTAGTGGTGAATTATATATAGTTTTTGGATCTGTGCTTAGATAAAAACATTCTCAAATCATGGGGCTTATGGGGAGACAGTAAATGTTTATGTGAAAGGGGCATGCATATATATATATATATATATATATATATATATATATATATATATATATATTGAATTTAAAAAATATTAATATAATTTTATATCATTTGACATCTTTATAAAAAATAAAGTTACTTTTTCTAAAATTATTTAATTAATTTTATAATTTTTATTTTATTAAAGCTATTGAGTTCTCATATTTTTAGAATTATTTAAATAATATATTTTATATTAATTTATAGTTCAGATATTATGTGAATTATATTTAACTATATTTGATTTCAAGGGAAATTTTGTGGTTTCGAATTTTTTTTTCCTTCAAAATATAATCATTTAGCTTTTAATTTTGTGTATATATATTTTAAAGATGTGAATATATATATATATATATATATATATATATATATTTTTAAAATATGAAATAACTAGTCATATGTCGGTTGATTGCCTCTAGCGGCATGTTTATCTTACCCCAAAATATATGATAGAAAATTTGGGCTGAAGAGACCCACTTGAAAAACTACTTGAATGAAACATCTTACTCAACTAGAAAAGTAAGTCAACAAATGTTCAAATAATTGTTCATTTAGTTTGGACTCTTCAAGAGAGATGCTACCGCCCTCAGTTTAGCCAAAAAAAAAAAAAAAAAAAAAGAAGCTACTTAATTACATCAATTTCATCCATTTAATAGTTTAGTTTATACAAGCCATCAAATTTCATGCCCATACTCAACATGGACCACATTGGCCAGCAACTTCTCAATATATGCTGTGTTAGATTCTTAGTATCCGTTCATGTTTATCCTAGTGCTTTCATAGTCATTACACCAATGCACATAAAAGAAAAAAGTTCTTTCTTTGTTACAAATCTAGCCCAATGCATCATCACTCATCAATGAAAAGGTCTTAGTTAGTTTGGTAATAATGACTTCTTCCAGAAATAGCTCAAGCCTTTTCTCTCAACCTTTACTATTTATCATCTTCTTTCTTCTTGTTTTTCAGGATCTGGGTGGTTTTTGGTCCTTTTAAGACCAAAAATTATCCAACTCCTTTAATTTTTTTTTCTTTTGTGTGACTAAATAATTTTTTGCTGTATTTCATTGTTGGTTTGCTGGGTTTTCATTCGGCTAACCTCTTTGTTATGGGTTTTGTGCAGCTGGGTTTCAAAATCAAATTTGGACAGTGATACTTTAGCTTGATCCCATCTAAAGGCAGCCACAAACTCTGTTTGTTCTGGTTTTGTGCAGCTGGATTTCACGCACAAATCTAGCTATGGGCATCAGGCCACAGGCTGCAAAGACTTCATGTGAATCTACCATTGCTGGTGGAGAAGTGTTTGATTGTTTGCTTGTATTTGGGTCATTGTAGTGTTTGTTTGTTTGTTTTGCAGATTGCAATTATTAGAGTCACTTTGTTAGTTAGTTAGTTTGTTTGTTTTGCTTCTTAATTAGTATTATATTAGTAGTGTTTGTTTGTTTTGCAGTCCAAAGCTCCTCTTCCATCCTTAGTTAAGATTTGCAATCTGACTAAATGTGGTCTCCAATATGGGGATCCCTAATATGGTAGGAAGTAATCCTTTGTTTCTGATGTTAGTCCTTCTGGATGTCTAGCAACGGGAGGAAATACTACATTGCTACACTGTAGTAATTTTCTTTTCCAGAATCGTTGTATGCTCATCTTCAATGAATGCAATATTCATTATAATAAAAAAAATGACTTCTTCCACATGTAAGCCCTATATATATTTAAATAATTATTGCTAGACATTTTGTTTGTTGAAGATAACTTAATTGACAAAAAAATTGTACAATACATATAATACATAGGTATTATTGTGATATATTGTCACAATTACCTGTGAGAAATACGAATATATAATTTTATCGGTAGTTGCAATTTTCAATAAAAAAAAGTTATTAATTAATTAGTTTCCAGTGATATTATTTTTCATAAAAAGAACTGACTATAAAAATGTAACGTTACGATTGATGCCATCTCTATCTATATGTATAGCTCTACCATTACTATATACCTTATAGTTGGTGAGACGCTATAAAATTGCGAACTCCATATGGAGATTTCCTCCTAAATGATTATGGGTACTGCCAGTACCACTCTTCCACTTTAAAGACATGATCTATATGGCTTTTGCTCTTTTTTGGGTTGATAAATACAAGCATATGTGTTCCTAGCATATTAGGACTTTAGGAGTTATACAAGAACTAACCTTTCAAATTATATAGCCGGTGAGAGATGAATATCACGTTGATTTTTTAATGGTTTTAATAATTATTGAAATAGAATGTTTTTAATAATTATTGAAATATAATGTTTTTACTTAAATGATATTTTAAATTTAAGTTATAATATATGTAGTGATGCGTCCCACTAGTTATCTAACAACTAGGATCCGTAGCAATCTATTGGAATCATTGCCCAAGGATCTATCTAGTATAAACTTTAATAGGAATTAGTAACACTAGCTATCAAATAACTAGCTTCTCTAATTATCAGGGTTGAAATTGAAACACGCTCGAAGCAAATTCGAATTTTTAGCTATCGCAAGAACTCAAAAAAATTCAATTAAGAATTTGAATAAAATCAATCAACTATCAATAATGATGTTTGATACAAGTATTTATAGACTTATAATCTAAACCTAAACTTGTTAATTTTAGGAATAACAATGGCATTCCTAATTAAACACAAACTCTAATTAGTAAAGAAAACACAAAGAAAATACTAATTAAATAAAATTCATCCATTGATACACGGGCGTGTCTAAAGTACACGGGCGTGTATAAGCTCTGAGAAATTTAGAAAATTTTAACAGACTCCAACACGGCTTAGAACATGGGCTGGACTTAATCAACACGGGCGTGTTTCGATATCTCATCAGAAGTTCAAACAGCTACACGGCTTCATACACGGGTGTGTCATCGGACTATGTATCATACAGATGACTCTTCAGAAATAAGTACGGGCATGTCTTGGGACACGATCTTAGATCACAGGGTATGTATAGGAACACGACCTTGGACACGGGCATGTACGTACCCGTGTCTGGCTCAGAACATTCTACGAACATTCAACACGGCCGTGTAAAAATGCACACGAGTGTGTATCGCTGGATCACAACTAAATAAATTGATCAACTTAGTTTCTTCATCTCCTTTTTATTCCATAGACTCTAGACTCTTTTGCATGAGCTCACTGGCAGCATCTTTCATCATCTTAGCTTGAGATCTCGTGATTAGTCCTTCATCATAATTCAAAGGATTTGAATTTAGCTTTATGCTTGCATGTCCATATGCTTCACTCCCTCCCTCCTCAAAAGGATTCATCCTCGAATCTTCACCTTCAAAATTTAAAGAAAGAAGGTCAGATATATTAAAGGTTGTAGAAAAATTATACTCACCTAGGAGATCTAATTTGTAGGCATTGTCATTGATCCTTGTTACAACTTGAAATGGTCCATCTCTTCCAGGTTGTAACTTAGATTTCCTTTGAGTAGGAAACCTTTCCTTGTGCAAATGCAACCAAACCCAATCTCCAGGCTCAAAAGTCAACTGTTTGCGTCCTTTAATTCTTTGATTTGCTACTTGTTGATTTCGCTTTTCAATATTTTGCCTTACATTTTCATGAAAATTGTGCATAAAATCTGCCTTTCGAACACTATCTAAATTAACTTGCTCACTCATAGGTAAATGTGATAGATCCAATGGTGTTAAAGGATTAAAACCATACGCAATTTCAAAAGGTAAATGTTGTGTAGATGAATGCACAGCCTTATTATATGCAAATTCTACATGAGATAAAATTTCATCCCAAGATTTCATATTCTTCTTAATTATAGCACGCATGAGTTGTCCTAATGTTCTATTCATAACTTCGGTTTGGCCATCTGTTTATGAATGATATGCAGTACTAAATAACAACTTAGTTTCCAATTTCACCCACAAAGTTTTCTAAAAGTAGGACAAAAACTTAGTATCCCTATCACTCACAATAGTTTTAGGTATACCATGCAAATGTACTATATTCTTAAAGAATAAATCAACAATATACGATGCATCATCGGTTTTATAATATGGAATAAAATGTGCCATCTTAGAAAACCTATCAACAACAATATATATGCTATCATTACCACGCCTAGTCCTAGGTAGTCCAAGTACAAATCCATAGATATATCTACCCAAAGTGATTGTGGAACAGGCAATAATGTATATAAACCATGCGGATGCACTTTAGACTTAGCTTGCAAATATATAATGAAATTAGCACAATACTTAGATACATCAGATTTCATGTTAGGCCAAAAAAAATGCTCATATAAAACATCTAATATCTTAGCTATATCAAAGTGTCCCATCAAACCTCCTTCATGTGCCTCTTTAATAAACAACAAATGCAATGAATATCTGGGCACCCAAAGTTGCTTGAAATGAAATAAATACCCATCATATCGATAAAATTTGTCAAAGGCAATGGTTTCACATGCATTATATACATTGCTAAAATTAGGATCATGTGCATACAAATCCTTAATATGCTCAAAACCAAGCAATTTAGTAGCCAAAGTGTGAAGTAAAATGTACCTCCTTGATAATGCATCAGCCACAATGTTTTTCTTACCTTATTTGTATTTGATAATATAAGGAAAAGACTCAAGAATCTTACTCCACTTAGCATGTCTCTTGTTAAGCTTATTTTATCCCTTCAAATGCTTCAAACTCTCATAGTCGGTATGGATAACAAACTCCTTATATAATAGGTAATGTTGCTACGTCTCCAATGTCCTTACCAAGGCATACATCTCCTTATCATATGTCGGGTAATTAAGTACTGCACCACTTAATTTCTCATTGAAATATGTAATTGGTTTACCCTCTTGCATTAAAACAGCTCAAATTCCTACGCCAGAAGCATCACATTCAATCTTAAATGTTTTATCAAAGTTAGGCAAAATAAGAATAGGTGCAGAAATTAATTTAGATTTCAGTATGTCAAAAGCACCCTCTTATTCCTTTTCCCACCTAAATCCAACATTCTTTTTAATTACTTTGTTAATGGGGTAGCTATGCTAGAGAAATCATACATAAAATGTCGATAAAAACTAGCTAAGCCATGGAAACTATGAACATCCCCGACATTCCTAGGTGTAGGCCAAGTTTCAATAGCCTTAACCTTCTCATGATCAACTTCTATACCATTCTTACTAACAACATATCCTAAAAATATAACTTTAGGCACATAAAACAAACATTTAACAAGCTTAACATATAACTTTTGTGATTGTAAAACACTAAAAACTGATCTAACATGCATAACATGATCCTCTAGTGATTTACTATACACAAGTATATCATAAAAATAGACAACAACAAACTTACCTATAAAATCTCTCAAAACATGGTTCATTAAATGCATGAATGTACTAGGAGTATTAGTTAAATCAAATGGCATGACTAACCACTCATATAACCCATATTTTATTTTAAAGGTAGTTTTTCATTCATCACCAATTTTTATTCTAATTTGATAATACCCAGCCATTAAATCAATTTTAGAAAATATACATGCACCATGTAATTCATCTAACATGTTATCTAAACAAGGTATAAGATGGTGATACTTTACAGTAATTTTATTGATAGCTCGATAATCACAGCACATACACTATGTTATACAAGTAGCACTGGTACAACATATGGGCTCATACTTTTTCTAATTAATTCTTTAGACATCAACTCATCCACTTGATTTTATAGTTCTTTTGTGTTTTTGGGATTACTCCTATAAGCTGGCCTATTCAGAATTTATGCCCCAAAAATGAAATCAATTTGATATTCTATCCCTCTTAATGGCAGTAAACCATCAGGCATACACTCGGGAAATAAATCCTCAAATTCCTGTAACAAAACTTGAAAAGAACTAGGTAGAGAAGAGAGAATTGAGTTAGTATCAAAAGCTAAACATGCACCTTTGAATACCAATAGTATTATAGGTTGTTTGCTTAGATAAGCCTTTCTAATCTCACTCTCTCTTGCAAAGAAAGTGCCTTTTACCTCTTTTTTTTACCACTCTTTACACACTATTCTCTCCTTTTGCATACGCAATCTTACTATTTTTACTCTCTTTGTGCATCCCCTCTATCTTCTCTCCTTTTTCCTTTTTTTCCTCATGCCTCTCTTAGTTTTTATCACAACTCTCATTTTGCTGGTGCACCTTTTCTTTTTCATGTGCACTCTTACATTTACTCAGAATTTTTTGATCCTCATACACTTCCTTAGGCGACATAGGTAATAAATTAATAGTCCTACCATTCATCTTAAATGAATATTTATTAGTAAAACAATCTTGCATGACTTACCTATCATATTGCCATGGACATCCTAATAATATGTGACTAGCTTGTATAGGAACTATATCACATAATACCTCATCATAATAACGCCCAATAGAGAATGTAATCAATGCTTGCATAGTGACTTTAATATTTCCACCCTCCTTCAACCATTGTAACCCATAAGGTCTAGGATGTTTAGTTATTTTAATTCCTAATTTATCAACTAATATAGTATTAATAACATTAGCACAACTTCCACCATCTATAATCATACTACACAATTTATCATGTATCATTCATCGAGTATAAAAGATGTTCTCACGTTGTACCTCTTCCTCTTTAGCTTATATGTTTAAGGCACGCCTAGTAACTAAAGTGTAAATTGGTCCTTGTGGGACTGACTCATCCTCCATATCAGATGCGTCCTCTAATGCTAGCACGTCACTCAAATCATCATCATCATCCTCTTCCTCACTTACTACCTCACTATTGTGTAGGGTCATAATCTTAGCATTTGGACATTATGCAGCCTTATGTCCATATTTCAAACATCTAAAGTATTGAATATTACTCAACTTACCCTTGGATTTGTTATCCTTAGGTTGTGTCTTTGATGTAATAACATCCTTGCTTTTATTTGGCTCAAATTTGCCCTTATTTGTACTTGTTTCTCCTCCCTTATTCTTCCAATTTGATTTCCATGTAGATGTGGGAGTAGAATTTATTTTGGTTTTCACCTTCAATTGCCTTTTCACCTTGATTGCCATGTGTATCATGTCCTCCAAATCTACATAATGATATAATTTAATAAGGTTAGTAATTTTATGATTCAAACCTGATAGAAAATGTGCCATGGTAGCCTCTCTATCCTCCTCAATGTTAGCTCAAATTATGGCCATTTTCATCTCTTGGAAATACTCTTCAACACTCCTAGAGCCTTGGTTCAACCTTTGTAACATGTTATACACCTCTCTATAATAGTGTTGAGGTACAAATCTCTTCCTTATTATAGTTTTCATCTCAAACTATAAAGTAATTGGTCCTTCTCCACTTTTAAATCTAATAGAGGTGAATTGATCCTACCACACACTAGCATAGTTAGTGAACTCCACGGTGGCCAATTTTATCTTTTTTTCTTTAGTATAATTATCGCACTTGAACACCCTTTCAACCTTTTTTTCCCACTCCAAATATACCTCTGGATCACTCTTCCTTTGAAAAGCTATAATTTTCATCTTGATTGATCCCAAATTCCCATCTTTGGTCTTGCTTTTTTTGGCACGTGTCGAGCCTTCTTCGTCTGCTTCCTCTTCTAGTTCATTGAAGAGAATGCGTTAGGTCTCCCTTGGTCAGATAGGGGTAGCTATCTCCAACCTTGTCAATCGTTCATAGACCCTTTTGATTATCACTCTTCATATTCTCTTGTTAAGCCAACATTGTTTGCAACATAGTTTGTATTGCATCCAATGTAAGTTTCTCCTTCGTATCCATGATGTAAATCTGAAACAGAAATTAAAACAAGGATCCTATTCTAACACTCCCTTACGTGTTTCTCTCAATTAGTTAGAAACTCTCTAATGCACTCACAATTGAACACACACAAAGAATTTCCTTTTGAGTTCTTAATTGAGCTAAACTCTTACTACTTCTAAGAGAATCACAAATCAAACTAGATAACTAAAGTTACTAGTGAAAGATAAGCTAAAAAATGTAAGTGTGGGGCTGTTTTGGGTGATTTCAGGTATATCTGAAATTTAGGGTTTATTTATGCACGAATTTTAGGTATTTACCAGGTAAAAGAAAGGTTCACAGATATAGAATGATGTAGGGTAGGTAGACAAAGAAAAATGAGTAGAAAACATGCAAATTGATGAGTTTTCGAAGGGTGATTTGCTTACCCACGAATTTTGTTGATGAAACGAACGATGATCAATATGACTTCTTTCAATTTTTTTGAGGCCAAATCAATGGATGCAATTTTGATGCGGAATGAACTTTGAATAATTCTTTTTTTTTTATCAATAAACAAATACTACGCTAGGGATACGTAGCTTACACTAGAGCTAAAAATCTGATATCAAACTGATACGTCCCACTAGTTATCTAACAACTAGGATTCGTAACAATCTATTGGGGTCATTGCCTAAGGATCTATCTAGTATAAACTTTGATAGGAATTAGCAATACTAGCTATCGAACAACTAGCACCTCTAATTATTAGGGTTGAAATTGCAACACGCTCGAATCAAATTTGGATTTTTAGCTCTCGCAAGAACTCAAAAAAATTCAATTAAAAATTTGAATAAAATCAATCAACTATCATAATGATGTTTGATACAAGTATTTATGGACTTGTAATCTAAACCTAAACTTGTTCTGAAAGAAAACAACTCATTAGGAATAATAATGACATTCCTAATTAAACACACTCTAATTAATAAAGAAAACATAAAGAAAATACTAATTAAACAAAATTCATCCATTGATACACGGGCGTGTACAAGCTCCGAAAAATTTAGCGAATTTCAACAAACTCCAACACGACTTGGAACACGGGCTCGACTTAATCAACACGGGCGTGTTTCGATGTCTCGTCAGAAGTTCAAACAGCTACACTGCTTCATACACGGGCGTATCGTAGGACCATGTATCATGCAGATGATGCTTCAAAAATAAGCACGGACATGTCTTGGGACACGGCCTTAGATCACAGGGCGTGTATAGGAACATGACCTTGGACACGGGTGTGTATGCACCCGTGTCTGGCTCGGGACATTTTATGAACATTCAACATGGCCGTGTAAAGATGCACACGGGTGTGTATCGGCCGGATCACAACTAAATAAATTGATCAACTTAGTTTCTTCATCTAATTTTTATTCCATCCATCATAATTCAAAGGATTTGAATTTGGCTTTGTGCTCGCATGTCCATATGCATCATGTAGTGATATTAAGTTAAGTTTAATATATTTGCATTTTTTTAAATTTCATACGTTTTATAAGTTTATTCCTTTAATTTATGATTTCATTATTTTGACATCTCAAATTGCTAAAAAGTCACTTATAAATGCTTTTCATTCCGTTCAAATATCTAAATTGTTTCATTCAACTTATAAAAAATTATTTAAATACTTTAAATAATATGAAAAGTATCGATAATCTTGGTTTTAGTAAGTTTAAATGTCTTATTGATCATTTTGGAAGTTAAAAAAGGTAAATTGAAAAGATGTCAAGTACGTAAGGTTGCACATATATTAAACCTATTAAGATGGGATTTTATATGTCATTCTTATGATTGTGTTTGGATTAAATTGAACTAGTTAAAGTCCAGTACTATAGTGGTTTAAATAAAAAAATATTACTAATTTTATAATATTAATTAATTTTATTTAATTTTAAAAATTATTCTTTTAATATAATTTATTTTTATTTAGATTTTTATTTTTCTACTAATAAAGAATAAGTATATAGAGGGGAGACATGATATATTTATGATCTAGGTGTTGTAGCACTTTTTGAGCATTATGAATAACATATATCCACGTTGCTCTCTTTGTTATAGAACGAGTAATATAACGTGGCTAACTTTTTTGGGTCAAAAGAAAATTTAACATCTTAACTACTTTAATGGTAACGCGAACCCATTTAATTGGTCTCAAGTCCCAAACTTATACAATTGAAATCTAATTCGAGTGGTAATAGCCTTCACTTTTAGAACAGAGAAATCTTATATTCAATTCATTTCCTTCATATTAGTTATATAAGATTCCACTTTATAGCGACAGTTTCTAAAAATAGTTTTCAAAATATACTAACTTCTAACAATTAACAGTTAAATGTCCTCACTGAATCTTATATTATTTATGAGAAAAAAAAAAATCTCAAACCCATTAGTCTATTACAAGGTAAGAAATGATTAAATTTATATTTGTATATTTCCTGATTAAAAAAAATTAGCACATCATGTCGAAAACAAATACAAAAAAGTAACGTTAATACATTGCAATCCATCATTGGCTCCAACGGTGGGGCCTTACATTACGGACAATTTTATAAAATTTATTTATTGAAATTCAATTTTTTGAACATCTTATAAAATAGTAAGAGTTTTTTAAAAAATAAATATTTTAAAAATTATTTGGTATAATATTTTAAATGTAATAAAATTTTTTGGAAAAATATAAAAATTTTAAATTGTTAAATAATATACACTTATGACTTAATCTGTTTAAGTTTTGGATTGAGTGTAAAAGACTCCTAATAGAAGTCTACTTACTACTCTTTTGTAGAGTATGAGTTTTATGTTTAATGTACGTAACACAACCCAATAACTCACGCAGAACACAAGAAAAATCTCTCTGCGTATTTTTTCCTCTCTCTACACCAAAATACTATGTGTATTTTCTCTCATTCTTGATCATTCCATTGATATTTAGATTGTAAAGACATAGCCTTTGCTCTGGTAGTAAAGGCTCCGATCAATATATTTACCACGGTTTCCGCTGCAGGAGAAAAGGGTCAGTAATCTGCATCTCTTTATGATTTATTATTCTTCCCTCTTTTTTTTTTAATTGGTATCAGAGCATGTCTTCTTGATTTAGTATCATTGGCATGATATTGTTGTATATTAAACTGAAAAGCATGATTTTTGTCTTTTGGATCATACACTGCACTTTATGGAAATCTGTGTTATTTTATCCTGTAGTGTATATACATGTTTTGATTTTTGATTTAATATGAAAAATTGATATCACTATTGGAAAAGGGGTATTTGTAAGTTTTGACCTTACCAATG
>CATIWO010270987.1:0-17527 GCA_949673435.1 Macaranga tanarius | reverse complement strand
TAACAAAATATATTTTACTTTGTAAAAATCAAGGTAACCATATAATACACCCAAAGTTTATAGGCTACAAGATCTAATAAACCTGCCAAATGATACAGTTTCAGGTCAAATACTAGAGCATAAAAAGCTAGCTCTGTTGGTTCAAGTGATGGGGACTTGAATTTCTTTGAATGAGAATTTCATTTTAAACTTTGCGTATAAAAAAATAAATGTTAGAACAATCAGATTTGATCAATATATATCTTCCAAAGCATATGAAGTCCATAATCACATTGTTCATCGCAAATGCTGTCATTTAGCATCCAAATTTTCAGAATTCTGCCAAGATAACCAATAGATGCACAATAAAGACTTCCATTACTTAACCAATAGATGCACAATAAAGACTTCCATTACTTACTCAAATATTGCTGTGGCTCCTACTCGAAGACTTGCACTTAATTCATGGTCATCATTAATAAAAGACTTTCACCATGGCCATGAGATCTTCATATAATTTATATATAATGTTATTATATTTTATAATAATGAAATAATTTATTATAAAAGCCTTGAGTTTTTATCAAGCCCTATTTCAATTTTTTTGAACTTATAAAATGGAGTTTTACCATCATACGTGGTGGGAATTTCAACATAAAAAAAATTAATTTTATTAAATTTTTTTTTTATCATTTTGTCATTCAATATTGACAAGTTATAGTTTAAAATTTGTAATTACTTTTAAGGTTTGAGGTGTGAAATCAAATATAATTTTTTGAGAAGAAATATTATAAAAAATAATTTTTTTTTTTTTTTTTAAAACTTGATACAAGCTTAGTATCATTGATATAAGAGGAGGAGGAGTTATGGTTAGTATTTTTAATTCACAAGTGTAGTAAGTAAGAGAGAAATTGAACTTAAAAGCTCTATTTTTTTTACCACTTAAATTAGGATTCAAATATATAAATTTTTTTAATTTACTTCATATATTGCATTGGAAAATTATGTTTATAATATATAAATATGCATTATATTTATATTTATTAAGTTTAAACTAATTAAGTTCCTGATGTGTTCCACTAGTTATCTAACAACTAGGATCCGTAACAATCTATTAGGATCGTTGCCAAGAATCTATCTAGTATAAACTTTGATGGGAATTAGGAACATTAGCTATTGAACAACTAACACCTCTAATTATCAGGTTGAAATTGCAACACGCACGAAGTAAATTCGGATTTTAGCTCTCGCAAAGACTTAAAAAAATTCACTTAAGAATTTGAATCAAATCAGTCAATTATCTTTAATAATGTTTGATAGAAGTATTTATAGACTTGTAAGCTTAAACCTAAACTTGTTATGAAAGAAAACAACTCATCAGGAATAACAATGACATTTCTAATTAAACATAAACTCTAATTAATAAAGAAAACATAAAGAAAAATATTAATTAGACAAAATTCATCCATTGATACACAGGCGTGTATGAAAGTACACGGACGTGTACAAGTTTCGAGAAATTTAGCAAATTTTGACAGACTCCAACATGACTTGGAACACGGGGCTGGACTTAATCAACACGGGTGTGTTTCGATGTCTCATCAGAAATTCAAATAGCTACACGGCTTCATACACGAGCATGTTGTTTGACCATGTATCATGCAGATGGCGTTTCGGAAATAAGCACGGGCGTGTCTTGAGACACGACCTTAGAACACGGGCGTGTAGGAACCTGTATTTGACTCGGGACAATTTACAAACATGTAATTTTTTTTTTTTTTCATAGATTCTAAACTCTTTTGCACAAGCTGCTTGGTAACATCTTTCATTCTCTTATCTACTGATCTTGTGATTGGTCTTCCATCATAATTCAAAGAATTTAAATTCGATTTTGTGCTCGCATGTCCATATGCAACAGTTTCAAAAAAAAAAAAAAGTTTGAAATAATTAAAATATATATTTATTAATTTAAAAATTTAATATAATATATGAACGTCTTATAATATTTCATTCATTTTTTTTTAAAAAAAAAAAAAAGCTTAAAAAAGCTTTCTCTTCATCACCATTCGTACACGTGTTATTTCTGATTCTTCTTCGCGCTAAAAAAATCCACATAATTCTATGGCCTTTTTAACTGACCAAAAAAACCAGATATCTTCTATTATTTACACAATTTGCCACTATCGCCATCAAACCACTGCACTCAACTGCGCATATCCTCCTTATCCATGGCTTCTCTTCAAGCAAATCCCCAATTCTATTACCGTTATTTCACTTCTCCGTCCCGCAAAAACCGGAATTTGAACTTTTACCGGCGGTTTCCGGTTCCTTTTACTCCAAAAGTTGAGGTTTTCCATCTCAAAAAGCGGAGTGTCCCATTTCCAATTCCGGTTGCAGGTAGAGATGATGCTGGTGGTGGTGGTGGTGGTGCGGTTGAGAAGGTTTATTCTATTGAAGAAGAAGATAATGAGAGTAAACTACCTCGTTTTGATATTAATTTGGCTGTTATTCTTGCTGGTTTCGCTTTTGAAGCTTATACAACTCCACCTGTAATTCATTTTTGTTCATTTATTTTGCAATTTTAGTTGATTTTTTTTTTTGAATTGTTGATAAAGTTGCAGTTTTTTGGTTGTTGTTGTTGTTATGTGTGTTTGTATTGTTCAGGAAAATATTGGTAGGCGTGAAGTTGATGCTGCTGGTTGCAAGACTGTGTATCTCTCAGAGTATGTGTATTGTGATTGCATTGCTTCTAGACTTCAAGGCTTAAATATTAATTTGTTTTCTTTGAATCTCTTTAGAAGCAAATGCTAGTGGAAAAGAAAGGGATGGAGTTACTATTGTTAAGACTTAAGAAAAAGAATTGTGAACTGTTATTGTAATTTTTTTTTTGGCAGGAGATTTGTGCGGGAGATATATGATGGGCAGTTGTTTATAAAATTGAAAAAGGGTTTGAATTTGCCTGCAATGGATCCGTGGGTATGCCGTCTAATTAATCCTCTTTCTGTATTGAGAATTAAGACTTTTTATATGCCCTCACAGATGCAGACACGAGCACTGCTTTGGTTAAGCACCCTTTTTCGCTCCTTGCCTCCAAGATTTATTTGGGAGAACTCAAATTCAGCTGTTTTTGTTGTAGTCCTGTACTCTTGTTTATTTAACTTTTGATATGCTTCTAGGGAACAAGTGATCCTTATGTGGTCATGGAGTTGGATGGTCAGGTTGCCAAAAGCAAGATTAAGTGGGGGTATGCTATTTAGCATTACAAAACTAAACAATGTGTTCTGAAGGTTGAATCTATTAGTGGGTGTATGCTGTATTTCCTGACTTCACATTATGTGTCTTTCTAATATATGCTTGCTCCCTGTTTTTTCACACCATTATAATGAAACTCTTTGATTAATTATGTGCAAAAAGAAATAATCGGCAGAAACTGGAACTTAACAAGGTAGCAAGTTCCTCTGAGGCTGTGAGATTCTAAAAAAGTTGTGCATGATTGACTTTTTCTTTACAAGTATTTTAAGGGACAGGTTTGCCTGAATTTTTTTTATATTGCTTTCACATTAGGAGTTCTGAACTGAAGTGGAAGGCAGAAATGCATTTTTGATGCCATATTGCCTATTATCTTAATACTCCTAATTAACTATCCTTTCATATCCTTTCATATCCTTACATTCATCTTAAATTTTCCTTGTTTCTCTTTATCTTTTGTGATCCATATTCTCCATTGTCCTTTGAATTCTTTTCAGTTGTTTCTAATGTTTCATCTTGGAAAAGCTTCCAAGCAATATTCTATGCTGTTATCATCATCATCCAAATTGAAAAAGGAACACACGGAAATTTGATGTTAAGTTTGACCATGTTTATTGTCTTTTGTTTGAGAAATGGCTATTGCTTATTAGGAGTTTTGTGATGATACTCATTCTATGGTCACAAAATATAGTTATGGACTGGAAAATTTGACTAAACTGTTTTAAAAACTCAAGGAATCTGTTGTTTTTTCCGTGCTGCTTGTGGGACAATAATTGCAGTCATTCAATTGTTTTTTTTTTTTTTTTTTTTTCCTGAACCATGTTGGTTGTTTATGCAAGTTGTCGTGTTATCCTCAAAATAAGTGTAAGACAATTCTTTCTAGTTTGCTTTGAAGCTATTTGCACTTAGTGATTAATCTATGTATATAAAACTGAATGATTCAGGAAAAAGGAACCAACTTGGAATGAGGACTTCACTTTCAACATTAAGCAGCATCCAACAAAATATCTTCTGGTCAGCACTGTTCTTTTGAATAACTAGTTTTATTTCTCATGTGGATATCACTAGTGATACTTTTCAAGTTCCAATATTCACTTCATGTTTCTTTTTAATTGCTGTATCAACAAAATTACAGTGATGAATTTTGTGATTATATCTTTTTTTGATTATCTGCTTTCTGTCATCTTTGTCTTGCTTTCTGGCATTTTTTTTTATATTTTTTTTAATGTTACCTTCTGGGTTTGTTCATTGCCAACACTGGGAGGTGATTTTCAACTTGTGTAATGGAAATGCATGATTGAAAACATCGATTGATGGTGTTTTAGAAAATGTGCATATTAAGAATCACGTATCAGGTTGTTAGTTGTAGATTGTAACTATTCTCTGACTCATGCTAGTGAACTTCAGGTTGCAGCTTGGGATGCAAACCTTGTAACTCCACATAAACGCATGGGCAATGCAGCCATTAATCTTGAAAGCCTCTGTGATGGTGAGTATTGATTGAATATATGCATTATTTAGATGCTTTGAGTTGATGGTTCTTGTTGACGTAGTGCTTTGGTGGCTCAAGGTTAACATCTCATGATGTTATATTTGACATACTTGTATTTTTGTATATGCTGCAAGTGAAATATGGAACTTTAATCAATGTTGTTGCTGTTAACTTGATCATTGCACCGAATTTTGAGTTTATTCTTTCAGTAATATGCTTACTGATGTTAAGCAGATCTAGTTTGGATATAGGGACTGCTCGTCTTTTACTTAGAATTCTAAAAATTATGTGTTTTGCTAGGGAACTTGCATGAAGTGCTGGTGGAATTGGAAGGGATCGGTGGCGGCGGAAAGTTGCAGCTAGAGGTAAGTTCCTGTGGCATAATAAAAAATTTACCTTGTCATCAGGCAAAAAGAGCACTCCAGTACTTTCTTTTAGTGGTGTATGCTCCTACTAACTTTAGATGTCTGTTTATGTGTGAGATAATAGGTCATAGAAATTCTAGCAGGATTTGACATTTTGCCTTCTTTATGCCATTTTGGGAATTTACTTGGAATTTTGTAAAGAATAGGCTTATCTGATATTGGATTTTTATTAGCCCCATTGAAAGTTGCATTGATTACATATGCTATACGTTTTTGCAAAATTCCAGTTTTTTTGGGCATATTGGTGGTCTTTTCATTTTAACAAGTATTGATTTTTCATATCCCAAAAACATTAACGTTGTATGGACTATCACTGATCTGTTCTTATGCTTATTGGACATCTTAAAGCATCTGCATCTCTCCTAAAAATCATGCTTTCACTGGAAAGTGGAACTATTGTAGCAAATTTCCTTTCTTTTTGTGGTTCAAGTCATGTTTAGTGACCATCCACCGCTACATCTTGGTTGATTTTTGTTTGCGTAAATGTATTTATGTAATGAAGCTTTGAGTATACAAGCCTCCTATTTCTTAGGATTTCCACAAGATGGGCTAAATTAAAGAGGCTCATGAGTGAAAATATTTATCCAGCTTCATGATTTAATACAGTTATTTGGCTTTGCTTCACCGGTAAATTTTGGACAAGTTTGAAAACAACTGTGTTAAGAGTCCCTTAGAATGGAGCTCCACCTTCTTTAAGCTATGAGAACTGCTCTTTGATGTACATTTGTGAAACTTATTTTCGTGCGGCTTTTCCAATTACCCATTAACCACTTTGCCAAATGCACTTTTTGATTTTGGTATCCCTTCACAAACCTAGTGGCATTTGCAATTTGTAATTCATAAATTGTTCTATGTGCCTTGCCCACGTGCCAACTTTGATGGGTTGTATAGCTTGTCAGGTCTTTAGGGTAACCGTAATCCCTTCTTGTTAAAATGTCTCCTTACCTCTTCCTATGTCCCTCTTTAATTTTTTTTTGGGATTTCATTCCCTTCTTGTTCCCATAATTTTGACCTTAGTTCTATTATTTTTTTCACGTGGTGTTTCAACATGGATAGAGGAATGTCTAACTTGTATGCACAATGACTGATGCCTGATGCAAGGATTTTCTCCATATTAAAGGTAATCATTTTGTTTTTTATGCATTTTTCTTCCCTGCAGTGCTCTTTTTGTTGATGACTTACCTGTTTCAAGTTCTTGATTACTTCCCTGTTTCAAGTTCTATTTTTGTGCGGATATTGTGTTACATGCATTCTCAGATTTAATTTTTGGTTGTTAGGTTTTTACTCTATCATGCATTTGTGACCTTTTCTTGTTTTCATATTTTGTAATATTGCAGAACATATGGCAAACTTGAGTGGAGGGACGCTAGGTGAAAAGGGATGAGGTCACTAGAAAATATGTCAGAAAAAGCGAATTAGGAAAATCCAGTAGGACAATTAGAAAGGAAAAGTTACTGACAAGGGTAAATCATCGTGGTGAATGCTATCGGAGAACAAGGAACTTCTTTGTAAAATTTTTTCTAAAATCTAATGGATGGCCATTAGTCTTTTTCTTGGCTGTATGACCATGAGGATGGAACTTAACCATTATTTTCTCTTTGAACTTGTATGGTCTTGTTGTTTCAGCCAAACAATGTTGCTTCCTTAACAATGTCCTTTCCTTCGCCAAGTATTCCATGGGAAATGGTGTTGTGAGAAATTTGGTCAGGGACAAAGATGGCATAGGAACATGATATGACATACTTTAAGTGATGTAAATTAAAGATTTAAGTCATTTGAAAACTTCATTTCTGGGCTGTAGATTTCTATGCTCTCAACTTCTTAAAGAAGCCATTTTTATGTTGGGGAATTTCAGCACTCTTTAATTTTATCAATACATTGTTAATACCTTTAGTTCTGCAAAATTTAGACTTCCAACTGAACCACATTTTCTCCAGTATTTTCTAATACTTGCTAGCTTGGGGAGGTTTCAGGTTAAGCATAAAACTTTTGATGAAATTGAAGAAGAAAAAAAGTGGTGGAGAATTCCTCTTCTTTCAGAATTTCTTCGGAGAAATGGTTATGATTCTGCTTTGAAAATGGTTGCTGGTTCAGAGACTGTTCCAGTGCGTCAATTTGTAGAATATGCTTTTGGCCAACTGAAGTCATTCAATGATGCGTATCTAACTAAGGATCGGTTTTTAAAAAGTAATGGCTCAGAAGTTGCAGAGAATTCTACAGTATCGGACAGTGCTTCACAGATAGAAAACATATCAGATGTCTCTGTGAATAGCAGGAGTTCCAGTGGGGAAATAACTTCACAGATAGAAAACATTTCAGAAGCCTCTTTGGATAACACAAGTGGCAGTGATGTAAGTAATATAGAGTCCTTTAACACTGATGATGGTGGCTTAGATGATGGAAATGCAGCAGCATTGCTGACAAAAGCTGGTGGGAGTATGAAATCAAATAAACAATTTTGGAGGAACTTTGCTGATGTTATTAATCAAAGTATTGTTCAGAAACTTGGTGTCCCTGTTTCTATGGAATTAAAGTGGGATGGATTTGACTTATTAAACAAGATTGGATTGGAGTCGCAAAAGATTGCTGAAGCAGGTTATATTGAATCAGGACTTGCAACACCTGAAGGTCAGGTTGCTGCTAGTGATGAAAAAAGTGGCCAATTGAGCATTAGCCAAATTAAATCTTCACTTCCAGATATAAAAAGGGCAACAGAGGATTTACTAAAACAAACTGACTCTATTTTAGGGGCACTTATGGTTTTAACAGCAACAATTTCTAAATTAAACAAAGAAGCAGGCGTTTTGGGGAAGAGTTCTTCAGAGAGGGAGAAATCTATCAGCCCTCTGGATGTACCTGTATTGGATGAGAAGAAAGCTGAGGAGATGAGAGCACTATTTTCAACTGCGGAGAGTGCAATGGAAGCTTGGGCAATGCTTGCCACTTCACTGGGCCATCCAAGTTTTATCAAGTCTGAATTTGAGAAGATATGCTTTTTAGACAATGCATCCACAGATACACAGGTGATATTTTAGATCAACAGAAGAAAAAAATAAAGATCTTGTAATATCTTTGAAATAAATTATGTGTGGTGAACCGCCACAAGATTATACTCGATTGATCACTAAATTGTTGGAAGCCACAGGTAGCAATCTGGCGTGATTCTGCACGGAAAAGATTAGTTGTTGCTTTCAGAGGGACAGAACAAGTATGTGCTATATACTTACTTTCTAAGTGAGGTTGTGTTTTCAGCTATCAATTTGAATTTCTTATTTTCTGATTCTTCCAGTCACAATGGAAGGACCTGCGAACTGATTTAATGCTAGCTCCTACTGGGTAATGTCAAATATCTATCCTAACCTTATTTTAGCTTATTCATATGTACGGTTTATTTACATTTGTGAAGATTTGATTCATTCATTTATACAGTTTATTTTAACATGTTCATAACTTCATACATATAGTTTATTTCAATCAGTTCAAACAATTTTCTTGTCTCTACATTTGTTAAAATGGTGCTTCACTAATTTGGTGGAGGTGGATTTGTCCCATGTAATTGAATTAAAAGGAAAGAAAAGTGCAACTGGCTTTCAAATGGGCAATATAGTCTATATAGAACAAAGCAATTTCCTGACGTTACCTTCTGTGATAGATGAAAGAAATTTTCATGTTTTGTTGCTTTATAAATTGCCAATTGTCTGACATCTGCATATTGCATCTAAATATTTCTTTTTTTTTATATACTTTTTCTATATGGTTGTTGTAGCGGCTCTAGTAACAGTTCCGTTGTATTGTGTTCTCTCATCACTTTGTTTATTAATTTATCCTTATCATACTTCTTTTTTGATGCAACTTCTATTGACCTTCTGTAGCCTAAATCCTGAGAGGATAGGGGGAGATTTCAAACAAGAAGTTCAGGTATGCACCCACAGAATTGGTTGTTATTTGGAGAAATACTTTTAGTGTGCACAGCGTTTCACAGAAACTGCCACAACTGTTATTGTTGTAACTTTTTCAGGTTCACAGTGGCTTCTTAAGCGCATATGACTCAGTTAGGACAAGGATCATCTCCATCATTAAACAGGCAATTGGTTATATGTAAGTTGGTACTTCTCACTCTGTTTAACTATTTTCTAGTCAAGCATGAACCAAGTGTCTATGATGGACAAGGAGAGTGATGATTGAGTAGATTCTTGGAACTTTTTCATAGTACTATTTGGGTCCTGTTTTACAGAAGGATTTGTCTTACTTTGACTAATTGCTCCACTGCTTGCATTGAGGTACCTACGTTGACGTAACACAACAGGAATACATCTATGAAATCCATGCCAATGCATTTTGGAAACTATGGACACTCTATGTGCCAATTCACACACAGAAAGAGAGAGGATATGTTAGAGATCCAGTTTAAGGAAAATAAACAAATTTATTGCGGGCACAAAAGAGACAGATCCTTAGAACTCAAGCTTCATAACATAATTTTCACTATTAAATTGTTATCAACCATGCACATATATGCATTAGGTTCAGTTTCTTATCATTTAAGATGAATTGGCATGTAACTGCACTCTAAGTATGTGGACATTCTGATTTTATAGCAATAAAATAAATCCATTAAACACTAGTACTTTTTCCGAAGAAAAAAAATTATGTTATGTTGTTTGAAGAGCATCAAGTTAATGGTCTAAAATGACTGAAAATTATTGCATATAATGTTTGTTGCTTTTATCTCTTTTCTTAAGCTAATACATTAGCAAGTTCGGACATGAAAATTTTCAGTTAAGATATTTCCTTTTTTAATCTTGCTGACAGTGATAATGGAGCTGAACCACCAGTTAAATGGCATGTCTATGTTACCGGTCATAGTTTGGGTGGTGCATTGGCCACCCTCCTTGCTCTTGAGCTTTCATCAAGTCAACTATCAAAGTGAGCTTTTCTCCTCTTATGCACCATAAGTGGGCAAATGCACTGCAAGTGAGCATTTTTCTATGATATGCTAATGTATATGTTGAATTCTATTATTATGTGCCTCAGACGTGGTGCAATTATGGTGACTATGTATAATTTTGGATCTCCTAGAGTTGGTAACAGAAGATTTGCAGAAGTGTATAATCAGGTAATAAAAAATTTATTATGATTACATTGATTTCATTGGTTTATAAATTATAATTCAATTTAGAATTCTACCGGTACACACCTTATCTTTTGAGATCTTTCCTTTCTTGTGAATGAGTTTTGAACATTGTTGAGTCTGATGTACTTGCTTTGCCTTGTATGAATCATTTTCAGGTAATGATTCATAAGTTTGAAGGATTAACAGTTCCAATAAAGTTATACGAGTTTGAAACGTGCTAGGAATATCATAAGGTTTTTGTTGAATTCACAATAAGGATCACTGTTTTCATGTATTCCCCATAGATCTTAATAATCAATAACTTACATGATTAAAGTACAAAAACATATCTTGAATGTCAACTCTGAATACAACCTATTTGAAACAAAGAACAATGACCAGATTTCACTAATGAATCCTATAATCAAATTAAGCATATCCTACCTTGGGCATGCAATTTCAGTTTTTGTGGGCATACATTACTGATTTGCTACCCTCTTCAAATCTCATGTTTGTCATTTAGTCACCAAATGGCAGTACGGGCTACAAAAATAGACAACGCTTGCATGCAAACATCTTTTATCTGGTTTAACTTTCAATTTAACATATGCATTTGTAAATATAATTTAAATGCGAAAAGAAACTTCTTATTAGTATTTTTTTCAGCTTCTTTTTGTCTCGAGCTTTAAAAATGTTGATGAGAGTGTTTGAGCAACATTTAATGCTGGCATTTGCAGAAAGTTAAAGACACCTGGAGAGTTGTGAATCACAGGGATATCATACCAACCGTTCCTCGCCTGATGGGATATTGCCATGTGGCTCAGCCTGTTTATCTAGCAGTTGGAGAACTAAAAGATGCTTTGGTGGGTTGCTTTTCCAGTGGCTAACTTATTTTTGAATGTCAAAGGCTGTGAATTTTTACTTAATGCTTATGTTCATTTGAAAACTGCTCTCCAACCATGCATCAGTCTACGTTTATCCCCCTGGGTATTGCACTGTAATAACTAAAGCATGGCAAGAAAATATTTTACAAATATTCTTGCTTTTTCTTCTAATTGTTTGAAGCACCTCTAGAGTATCATTCATGATAGGTCAACTTGCTCATGATTCCATTAGTTATATAGGATTAGTTGTTCCTCTTAATGCAAATTGACATTGTTGTTTGGTTTAAATTTACTTTTCTCTTTTTGGGTTAGCACATTAGAGCTTAAGCGTATCAGTTTGTAAGCTTATCAGAGTCTTTGTTAAAATACCCAACAACCTAGATGGGAACTGTCTGGTTGGCAAAATTAATTTTGTGACTGCAATTGACATCACTTTGCTCTTTTTACAATGCATGGCAACATGGAAAAGATGGCAAACAGCAAATAATGATTACAGTATATGTTGTCTCATTTCAAAAGGAGTTTGTGAATGCAACTATTTATAGGTTTGTTAAAATTTTCAATTCAGGAAAATCTGGAGCTTTCAACAGACGGTTACCAAGTTGATGTGATTGCAGAGTCAACACCAGATGTTCTCGTCCAAGAATTTGTATGTTTCTGCTCATAATCCTGTTCCTATTTAGTTTCTATATCATAATTGTTCATATGGTTAACCAGGGTTAAGTGTGAGATACAAAGCAAACGGGTCTCTATTATCATTAATTTCTCAATTAGAGACAAATATGTATGTGTGAGTTGTTATTGATATTCACATTGCATTGGATCTCATTATATGTATTGTGCAACGGTACGTCTTTGGTGATTTATTGTTTGTTATAAGATGCATCATGTAATGCTAGGATATATGCATGATAGTTATAGCCGTGAGATCCCCCATATAACTATGTTAGTGTTGTTATTCATCAAGTGACAGAGTTTTGATGTTCGAGGGCCAGAGTGTTGTTATTCATCTATAATTTGTACTTTGACATTATAGATCTTCCTGATAATTTTCTTCACCTTTTTTCTCAAATGAAGTACTTTTTGGTTTACTTGTACAACAGTACAACTCTGTTATTTCTTTAATCATATTCATACCCATGCAGATGACACTTTCACATGCTTATTTCATTTGAAAGTTACTTCTGTGATTGATGAGTGTTGATTGTAAACATTTTGTACAGATGAAAGGGGAGAAGGAGCTCATCGAAAAAATATTGCAGACAGAAATCAATATATTCCGTGCTCTTAGAGATGGTACCGCACTTATGCAGCACATGGAGGATTTCTATTATGTCACATTGCTAGAGGTAAATGTCATGTGGTTAAATGATCACATAATTTATTTGCAGATTTGTGTTTCTCTTTACTTTCTTCAATGATTACCCTAACAAATATAGCAACATCAGAGAGGTTTTGTTGGAGGTTGATTAGTTGAATAAAGTGAAACATGACCCACAAGCTGCTTAATAACTACAGTTAATATTTACTGAAAGAAAATTATTATAATGTCTTGTGGCTCTTCTCCAGAGTGTGAGATCAAATTACCAGAGTGCTAGAAGGCTAGAGAGCAATGAACAAGATACAATATCCATCAGCTAAGAAGACAGTAACCTCTGAACGCCAGTAGCTGAAGCTTGTCTTTTTTTTTTAAAAAAAAATACTTGTCACAGAATAACACTGCATATTTTCAGGCATGCATACCATACATTGCCAGTCCTGTAGAATCTCTTAGGAGTACATGCAGTCCTGTACAGGCATAGGAGGAGAAGAAAAAAATTGTACAGCACATGATATACTTGCATTCAGGGCTGGTGATACCTCAAAGCAATGAGAATTTGTTCTTCTCCATTCCTGTGTCACATGGCACTTTATTTCTTGCTTGCAAGGTAGATTTTTAGTAATTTTTGGCTGTAACAATATAAATGTTTTGGATTTTTCAAAACTTGGAACTATTGATATAGGTCCATCTAATTGTAGAAATTGCTAAAGTAAAAATAAAATCAACCAAAATTGAAGGTCACTATAGAGAGCAGATTATTCAAAGTTTAGATGACCAGACTCTGAAATTCATAAATGTAACAAGTCTTTTCTGATGTTGACCAAACTATACAATAAAATCACTTCCAAAAGAGTCAGTGGTTCCAGAAAGCGTTTAATTTCAAGGTTTGGTCATCTATATTTTCATGAAGATGACCAGACATATTTTTCATATCTTGCCCACATTAAGCCATTGTCTAGGCCTTGCTACCGATGAGAAAATAAAGAATATATCGTTTTTCTGCAATTAATGTGATGTTGGAGTTTTCTCCATACTATGAGATTACAAGTTTAAATCGCCTAAATTGGCATCGAACCATCTCATCACTACTATTTTCATTTCTAGTAGTGGAGAGAGAGGCCAAGGTTGCTTGTAAAGGAACCATCGATACATAGCCTGAAGTATTCTTAAAAGAAGAGATTTCCACCCTTATAAAATTCATCTCATCTGACCTTATTCGGATTAATTATAATCTTCGTAATCTTGTAAGAATTCATTTGATCTAATTCGAATTAGTCAATTTTTTTTTTTTTTTTTATATGTATATATATGGATAATGTTTTATCAGAGATGAAATAACTCTCTAGCTAGAATTGCAGGCTGAAGTTGGCCAATTAAAAGCATTGCCGGGTATGGGGAGTAGAAAAAATTTATTAACCTATGTCCATTTTTATGGTGCCCCACATTTATTGTCCTTTCTCTAAAAGTTTTCTTCTTGATGTTTTTATTCTACACAATATTTCCTATGGATGGTGCCCGTGCGTAATTTGATTGGCAAGCAATTATATAGCATTGTTGCACTAATTACTTTAAATTAGTACAATCTATTATTGGAAGGTAGAACTTTAAATTGATATTGCTTGAAAAGCTATGCTTTTCTGGCCTGTTTTACAAGTGCTAACTTGGGTTTGCTAGGAGCATAATGTAGTGACTTCTTACTGCTCATGATTCTCAAGCTTTGCCTCAATATATCAACTTCTCTTGTTCTCTTGTACTCTTCATGCTCCACCAAAGTTAATCTTGCTTTTAGCTCTTGAATTGTTTCATCCTTTGCTTTCACTTCCATCTTTAGCTCTTCAATCATGTCTTCTTCCTCTGCTTTCCAATACAGTCCTTCACCTACTCAAATTGCAACCATATATATATGCCATTAAAAAAGACAGCCCAAAAACTATTGTGTTCTTCTTCTATTGAACTTGTCGATTGTATGCACAATAATGCAAAAATGTCAGTAAGTGTGTGGCTATTAGAATAAGAATGTGCAAAGAAAAAGATAACCCCATACACCCAAAATCTTTCTGCTACGAGATGACAATATCATGACATGAAATAAAGTGAATCAACAGTGCATATGTTCGATGTCCCCTAGTAATAATTTCTAAAATTTTGATGCATGTCTGTATTTGTGCATGCATATACACTTTCTATAAGATAACCTTTGTGGCTACGTATATGTGTGTGCACGCATGCGAGGGTGTGTAAAAAATGAAAAAAGATAAGGAAGAGAAGCACTACGATGAGTTCTTTGAATGAGATCATCAAGCTCAGTCTTGATAGCAAGATACAGTTTCTTCCACTTATCTACAGCTTCATCTCTCCACACTCTTTCCTCCATCATTTGCTCCACCAAGAAGCTAGAAGCAGTAGTAGTAGTAGTAGCAGCATTATTATTCCCTGATGATGAAAATGACCAATTATTATTTTTATTGTCATTTTTCTCAGAAACCTGCAACAACCCATCTTCCATTCCTCTAATCTTTTCTTGTTTCTCTTCCAACACCTTCTTCAATCTCTTCACTTCTTCTTTAAGTTTCTTCCTTTCTTGCTTCCACTCAGCTTCTTTAAAAGCAAAAACCATCATATCCCTTTCATAAGCTCTACCCTCTTTCTCTCTTTCACACATTATAGCCTTCACTTCCTCTCGAAGAAGCCTTATCTTTTCTGCTACCCCTCTAAGATCCTTCTCACATAATTGGCTGCTCTTTTTCTTGCCACCAAAACAATCCATAACTATAGGTTTCCTTAACCTCTTTTTGCCTGGTTATTTTCTTGATAGCTATATATATATATATATATCACTCTTGAGCTAGTACTATATGGCAGTAGTGGAGATAAATCTTTCTTTTATAATATAATTTGATGTACATAAAGAAAAAGAAAAGGGAGAAAGAGACAGATATATGGTGGGGCTGTTGGCTAGAAAAGAAGTATGTGAATGGCATAAATTCTTCACAGAGGCTCTACTTCATCTTATATAAATGAATTGAGAGCTGCTGCATGCATATGCATATGCCCATCAAATCTCTTCTTATTTAGAACTTGAATTATTGAAGTGCTAAAAAACATTTATGCCCGTGAAGAGGACTGTCTATTTCTAATGTCCAATTTATAAACAAAAAGAGATTGATATATGCAAGTAATGTAGCCAAATATATGGACATATATTTATATATATTCTGGCTGTTCACATGCATTTATTTTGGAGCACATATATTTTGTATATATGTATATATATATATATAGATACACAATTCAATTATTAAACCTATATGTCATAACATTTTTGGCTTGGTCCTACCTTCTTTTGCTAGGAAACTGTGCTTAATTATAACTTGTGCTGAGCATATTTTACACACTACTATGGTACTAATTATCTTAATTAATTAATATAAATTAAACTTCCATCTTTCTTACCATTTAATAAATAAATATAAATACTGTTCAGAAAAATAAATAAATGTAAAATGAAATAATTGCTAGGCCAAGTAAAAAGGAAAATGACATGGTAAATACATAATTCAATGGTTGTCGGCAGATGAATATACATGCAGGGGCATGATCTTATTGTTATTATTAATGTACAACTATAAAATCAATTTTTTTAGTAGACGCAAGTGATAAATTTCGAATGCTGAGAGTTAAATAGTCAAATAATAAAAAAAAAAATATAATATTAATAATTATGAGATTTAATTTTTAACCATTGCAAATATGAAATTTAATTTCCTCTTGAATTAAAAAAGATATTATAAAGTCTAAAACCCCCAACCAGCACTTGGCTGTGCTGGGTGGACTGGCAATTATGATTATGAACTATGAATCACTTATAGCTAAGATCTTATTTTTAAAAAATGCAATTTAATCTAATACTTAGGTTACACTATTTAATTTTTCAAAACTTATTTTAAAAGATATATTAGCTAATCTTGTCTACCCTTTCAAAAAAAAAAAGCTAATCTTGTCTACCAATAATGTAATATCTATAAGAAAACAGTAAAATTGTACTGGATTAATTAACACTACTTTTATTATTAGTTGCTGATAAAGGTTCTACTAAGGCTGAGAACTAACAAAGGCAATGCTTTTTACCATTGATAATTGGCATTTGTGAGTGTGAAATTAGTGGGTGAGAGCATTGAATTCTACATTAACATTGGATTAACTTTAATTACAAGTGAAAAATGCAGTTATTTTTGGTTTGTTTGAGAATGGCATTAATTCTCATTAATAGACTAGTGGAAATTGTCTCCTTGCTAGTTACATGTCTAGTTACACAAGTCTGATTGATTTTAAGTGGCAGATTAGCCACAGGTTTCCATTATATTGTTCATTTCTTTTTAATAATTAGAATGATCAATGGTATATTTGCACTTTTTCCCTATGTAAAATTGTGATACAATTTGTATATAAAATTTTATGGAATAAAATATCAAAAAAACTTATATATATATATATATTGTAAAAGACACCTAGGACCATAATATAAATAAATAGTATTTATTTATATTCCTTCCAAAAAAGGAAAAATAAAACTTATTATAATCTCATCTGGGCTTTATGTGTATCCTTAGATATGTGATCTTATCTTATTGCAGAACTTTATAGAGTAGAAACAAAATGTCTATATACCTGTGTTTCTGTTCTCTTACTCTTCATTCTTCAACATTCTACTTAAACAAAACAAACTGTGCTTCTGCCAGAAATAAATCAATCAATTTGTCTCATATTCTGTCTGTATAGTATAGCTACCCAAAGAAAATACTAATAGAATATGAAATGTGCTACTCCAAATTCTTTGGTCTATGCACCAATGATACTATTATTTGGAAGTTCAAGCTTGGTATATCATATCATAGAGAACATATTTTTCTACCACATTTTTTTTATACTAGTTTTTCTCTCACGTGCGTTGCACGTGATTAAAATATTTATTAAATGCTAATTCTATTTTAATTTTTATTAAAAATATATAAATTATTATAATATAAATATAATAAATTATTCATTGTGAATAATATATATTAT